>WEKX01002038.1:184-21208 GCA_013390025.1 Pitta sordida
GACACAGGTGTTTTGCAGGCTGTCCTCCTGTTCAGCCATCAGGCTCAGGCATTCCTTGCAGCCAGGAGTCTGGACAGCCAGATCTGTTGACACAGGGGTTGTTTGGGGCTGAACCTCCCCTTGGCTTTCATCTGCCATTACTGACAGGGGTAGTGCTAGGAGTACAAGGAGAGACACAACTTACCACGACAGCGTCTGCAACCCTGCCTGCACGAACTGCCATGCTAACTGCCTCTTAGTCACTTAAGCCCCCACAGTTACTCAAAGCCCCTGCAGTTAACGCCCCTGTTTGCCTACTCCTGTTCACCATGTTCCTGAGAATGTTAATGGTTTAAATACCTGCAAGTAGGAGCCCTGGGCTGGAAGCACCCAGCCCCCCCCAGCTGGAGAAGCTCAGCTTATGCAGTGTCCCTCGGTAGCTGCCCATCAGTCCGGCACTTTTTCCAAGACCACTAGGTATGAGAAGATTTTATCTCTCTAAAAGTTTAGGAAGACTTTCTGGGCTAGTAGGGTGTTTTATGTTGTCGCTACATGGTGTGATTTCCTGATACGGTCATCCCCCAACTTTCGCAGGACCGCAGATCTCCTTCACCTTGTGCAAAGTCTTTAATCTGCAAAGGTAACAAGCTAATGAATATTCAGTTAAGCCTCCACCTGTCGCCCCACCCACCTCAGCTCCAGAACAGCTGTGGGGTGTTCCTGGGACTACTCCGCAGCCTTTGATGCATCAGGAGAGCCTGCCCTGGTCCCTCTCAGACGCTGCCAGCCATGGACATGTGCTGCTGGGGCTGCTTTCTCTGCCGGGGCTGCTGCAGTCCCACCTCCTACTGTCTCCCAAATGGTGGCTGAGTGTGCCCTGCGTGCGGTGGGATTCAGCCATGTCCATGGGAGAGGGACTGCTTTTCCCAGTGTAAGGACATGGAGAGGCCGAGGTCGCTGCTGGAATGCACAAACTTTCTTGCCCTGGCCCTGGCAAAGAAGCGCCTGTTGCACTTAGCAGCGTAGTGCACGTATAGCCAAAAAAGCCGGTGCGAGAAGGTTTGTGTGTTCCATCTGGTAGACATTGTGAGGTGGGACCACAGCAGCCCCAGCAGAGGGAGCGGCCCCAGGAGCACGGACGGGGTTCTGGAACCCCTTGGCCCAGCGTCGCCCCGCACCCCCTCGCCTGGCTGGAGGTGCGAGCTCCAACAGGGCTCGTCCACAGCTGGTGGTGTCCGGGAGGGACCAGGGCAGACGAGGACACAGCCTAGGCTGAGGTTTGGGACAGCAGCAACTGAAAACAGCGCTGCCCCAGGAGCTGCAGCCCTGCAGCTGTTGGTGGAGAGAGCCTGGTCTGGGCAGGACCTGCACTGCCAGCCGCCTGCTTAGGGAGCTGCAGGGAACGCTGCGGGGAGGGGCCAGAAGACACCCCCTGTACTCTCCTGATGTGTCATAGGCTCTGGAACGGTCCCAGGAACGCCCCGCAGCCGCTCTGGAGCTGAGGTGGGCAGGAACATGGGCAGGGGCTTAATTGAACATGCATGAGCTTATTTACATAGCAGTCCTTTGTAGGTTGCATTGCACATGTCCAGATGGTAATTGCTGCAGAAAAAAACACTGCAATGGATTGAAGCTGCAAAGTGCAAAACTACGTAGTGGCAGGGGTCCACTGTAATTTCATTCTTGAACTGCTTTATTGTCCAACCATCTACTGGAAATATTGGAAATATTGGAAATTGGAGAACTAAAGTGAAATGTCATATAGTCAGTGTCAGTATTTGGAAAAATCCTGTGTTTGCCAGGTTGTCTAAAAGCAGATTGGTAAACAGTACTATGCCTTCCATGAGTGACAGCATTGCCAATGAGAAGCCAAGGGATTCTAAAGGGGTCTCCCGAGCCAGAGAGGGCTCAGAAACGCTTCCTTTTACTCCCCTGTGCTGAGAGAGCCTGTAGGAAGGAGCAGAAAAGTGTCCGCAGTGCTCTGGAGGTATACTTCACATACTTCACACCTCTCAGGAGGGGTGAAGCAGTGGGCATGGCCTCATGCATATTAATGACCTACGAGTCTTTGCGAGCTTGACATTCTGCAAGACCCCTGGCATGACCCGTTCCTCGTACATGAGGGGGTATAACTGTATTTGTGACTCTTCTTGATAGAGCTGGTTAGCTTCTGCATTGTATATATACTTTTATCTGTTTTGATAAAAGTGCCTCTAGTGTTGAAGTGCTGTATCTGAGATAAATCTTGGAACTTTTTGATTGCTGTCATATACTATCAGAGTACTATAGAAATTCACCATTACCTGGTTGTGTTCATATAAAACGTAGATACTGCTGCTATGGCATTTGTTTCCTGCTCAGAGTTTTAAAACAGTGACATTTGGGCATATTGAGGGGTTTTTTTGGTGCGTGGATGTGTATGCAATATGAATACAGTAATCTCTCAGGACTTCGTGGCTCAAATTTCATGGCTTCAAATCTTTGCCTTTTTTTTCCCTGCAAAGATGCCATAGACTCCTCTTGATTCTTTGTGTGTTTATCCATGTCATGTGAGCATGGGATGGCTGTGCATGCGCAGAGTATCTTTGCTGTGGCGGGGGATGGGACCGCCATGCCCTGTGAGGTGGGGCGTCAGCGCTGAGAGGTGCTGCTTGCTCTTGGACTAGCATTGTAAAGATTCATAAAATTCTAGGGAAGCTTTATACACTGTGTCAAAGATGTATTATCAAGCTGCTATGAGGGCCCCCAAGGGGGGCACAGCCTGCGGTAGGAAGGTGGCGAAGGGCCTTGACAGGGGGGGCTGCTGGCTGTGGTGGAAGGGCAATGGAGGGCCGTGGGGGCTGTGAGAAGGCAGGGGAGGGTGGTGGGGCTGTGTTCAGCAGTGGCAGATACAGCTGCCGCCATGCCGTGGCACGGCACCTTCTGTTCTCTGTCACACGTGTCCTGCCACTAGCTGTTGCCCACCCCTCCTTGGCACAAGGCACGGGGCATGGCAGAGAAGGTGTCCCTGCATTTGGTGGGGCTGAGGAGGTCATATGTTCTTCTTGTCAGTTGTACGTGAAGTCAGCTGTGTCTAGTTAGGGGGCCTTGAAGAGGGATGGAGGGATGGCTCTGTGAGTGATCTATTCTGCTACAGTGTGATTGTAATGATAGTTTTTCCAAATATCTCATCTGCACCTCAGGTAATGTACAGAACTGCTTCCCTTCTTCTTATTTTCTTCCTTTCTCTTCATATTTCTATGAATGGAGCAAGATAATTGTTCTTAACATAAGTAACAGTATTCTAAGAGGTTTAGTAACATATGCAACAGTTACAGGCAGGCAGAAGAGGCATATCAGGTACAGGATATTTAAAAGTATTGATAACCATTTAAGATTTTCTACACAATGTCCACTACAATGTCACCTAGACACTGGAGATGTGTTGTAATGCATTGCCCTGAGTTATGCTGAGCTGGTTTCTTAAGCTGGGATCAGAGACAGAGTTGCAATGTTTTCACACATCACCTGTTGGAAATGCTGTTTTGAATAAAGCAGCTTACATAAGGACATTAAGAATTACAGGTATCACCTGGTATTGTGCCTTCAGGATAGTGACAGAAATGTGGAGCTTTTAGGTACTTTCACCCTTTATAATAACTTTTTCTTATTCATAAGTTATACATAGAATCAGTAATATTTAAATCACCTTCCCTACCTTTTTTTTTCTCTCTACCTACCTATTATTTGATACATAATTAACTTCTATGAGAAATTCCATACTTGTATCTCCTCCTCAGACCAGCAGTAGCCTGAAATTTAACAGTGTTGAATTTCCTGTTCACTTATAAATATTTACAGGTGTTCTCCAACTGCACTGATCAATGTGATTTCTTGAGTATTTGAGTAGGTAGAGATTTAATGCTTATAATCATTACAGTTATTCAGACTATTTGGAATAAGTAAGTGACTTGTACTCTGAAGGCACCTACCTTTTTTCTATTGACCATAGAGGTAATCTTAGGTGACCAGCTCAAATACAGGTGCCTAGCAGTATGTCTAAATTTAGCTGAGCTAAATCCCAGTCACTGTCTCTGACATAAAGACCTTTTGCAGTTATTTGAAAAGGAGATGTTTAATCAGTAATGTAGTTTTAGTGAAATATATGTACTAAAAATGCATTCTACTTGGTGACAGCTGTATTTCTGAGTTTGCCATGTTTGTGCATAACTGACCTTTCATATGCTAGGGACTTTAAAATAGATGGAAGAGAGAAAAAAAATTTCTTTCAAAACACATCTTTGAGGCATGAACAATATTAAGGTTCATAGAGTTTATATCTTGAGCATAAATTACTTCTGTTGATTTCATTTTATCTTAAAATTTTCAGTGTATTTTCTCTTATAAATATTTTCTTAGATGAAGGAAATCCAAATATACGCTAGGTGGCAGTAGCGAAAAAGAATACGTATATCGCTTGCTTGGCTTCGGGGCCCCAGTTTAGAACAAAGCAGTGTTTAATCAAATTGAAACTTAATTTTCTCTTGGCATATTTGAAGAGGCTGTTCAAAGGTAGTTACATCACTTTCCTCGGGAATACTTTGTGTGAGTCGTTCAGAACTTCATCTTTTAATTTTATTAACTTCATTTTTTTAATGCATGAAAGATTCTGTAGACACCTTCCTTCAAATATATTTTCTTGTGCTATGGATCAAAATGTAGTAATTGTATTATCATACTAGAAGATGATAATGAAAATACTTATATATGACTTTTCCAAGTAATGAAAGCAAAGCTTTGAAGGAGTGTTTTTGAAAACTTTTAATACATGGCATTTCTTCCTACCTTGCTCTTTAGTGTTCTGGTTTTTCTGTGTTGTTTCCTAAAGTCTTTATAAATATGTTTGGTAAGATTATTTTACAGCTAACTATATCACCTTGTTAGGAAGTCTCAAGTAATTTGAAACTTTTACATTTAGTCTCATTCCATTATTTCATTCATTTTAGTCCAATATTAAGCACTAATATTTGTAAGAAGAGTTTAGCTATAGCCTTTATGGTTTTGTGTTCTCTTCTTTAGACAGTATTCAGATGCTATTTCGGAGTAGTTGATTAATACATCAGTTATTTGCGCTGTATGTCATCAGTCATACATCAGTTATTTGCGCTGTCATATTCACATCTTCTCATATTCACTGAAATTTTCCCAACAGTTTTTGCTCAGTTATTCGTGGAGTGGTGCAGTCCCACACTGGTGGGGTGGTGCGGTCCCAGCCCCATCTGGCCCTGCCAGGAGTCAGGAAGTCTTAAACTGGAACCCACGTGGGGCCCCTTCTGGCCAAGGCAGCCAGCCTGGATTTGCCAGCACACATGTGCATATGTGCATATTTGTAGGCTCAGGCAGAGCACTCCTGCCAGTGCTAGCTGCTGCAGTTAAAGGGAAAAAACCCTGACTCCCATCCTCCTTGCTGCCCGTAAGGAGCCTGGGATGTTGCAGTGTTCCAAAGTTGCCGTATTTCTGACAATAATTTGCCATGTTAATGTCTGACCTGTATTTGCAGATTAAAGGTTCTGCGGGACCTTTGGGAGACCCGTAATCCACAAATCCAGAGGACTGACTGTAATTTTATATTTAAGTTTTTTTAGTATGCCTTACGACACTTCCTTAACCCCTGGTCAGTTTTTACAATGTTCCTCATCTTCCCCTTATCTTTGGTGAAGCAGTAAGCAGGACTATATGCAGAGGAACTTTCATTCCACCGCTAGGGTGTGAAATGTCCATGTAAAGAGCACATGGACATTCTTAACCACATAACTTAATGCAGTTGGGTCTCCTATACCACGGTACCACGGGTCTCGCCCTCTACCCACAAAGCCCTCCATCTGTGTAGAATGGCAGCTCATTAATATGCAGATTTGCCCCACACGCTCGCATGGCCCCCCAGTGCTCTGGCGCTGTTTTGGCACTGCCCTGCTGTGTATTGGTGTTTGTGTTGGTGTTTCCCAGCGCCCACAGCCACCCCACACAAGGAAAAACCCCTTTTCCACTCAGACGGGAAGACTGGGGGGGAGGGGGAGCCGCCCACACCACTATCCTGCTGTCTCTCCGAGTGGGTAGATCTGGTCTCTCCATACTCAGGGTCGATGAGTATGGCTTGGAGAGTCATTTGAGAAAGTCTCGGGCACCACGTCTAACCTGAGACTGTGTAAATCTTTCGTAACTGCACACAGCCTCTTCGCTCCGAGTAGAACTCGGAGCACAGTGGAGCGGGATGGCGAGGGCTGGTGCGCCTTGGGTGTGCCAGGGCGAGGACCCACTGTAGCTTTCTCACTCGGAGTGGAGGGGAGGGGATTTGAATATTCATGACTGTCTAATTTGAATATTCATGCGTGTCAGGTCATGCAGGCTCAGTTGCGAGACAAGGCCTCCTCAATCACTGAAAAATCATGCNGCCCGTAAGGAGCCTGGGATGTTGCAGTGTTCCAAAGTTGCCGTATTTCTGACAATAATTTGCCATGTTAATGTCTGACCTGTATTTGCAGATTAAAGGTTCTGCGGGACCTTTGGGAGACCCGTAATCCACAAATCCAGAGGACTGACTGTAATTTTATATTTAAGTTTTTTTAGTATGCCTTACGACACTTCCTTAACCCCTGGTCAGTTTTTACAATGTTCCTCATCTTCCCCTTATCTTTGGTGAAGCAGTAAGCAGGACTATATGCAGAGGAACTTTCATTCCACCGCTAGGGTGTGAAATGTCCATGTAAAGAGCACATGGACATTCTTAACCACATAACTTAATGCAGTTGGGTCTCCTATACCACGGTACCACGGGTCTCGCCCTCTACCCACAAAGCCCTCCATCTGTGTAGAATGGCAGCTCATTAATATGCAGATTTGCCCCACACGCTCGCATGGCCCCCCAGTGCTCTGGCGCTGTTTTGGCACTGCCCTGCTGTGTATTGGTGTTTGTGTTGGTGTTTCCCAGCGCCCACAGCCACCCCACACAAGGAAAAACCCCTTTTCCACTCAGACGGGAAGACTGGGGGGGAGGGGGAGCCGCCCACACCACTATCCTGCTGTCTCTCCGAGTGGGTAGATCTGGTCTCTCCATACTCAGGGTCGATGAGTATGTCTTGGAGAGTCATTTGAGAAAGTCTCGGGCACCACGTCTAACCTGAGACTGTGTAAATCTTTCGTAACTGCACACAGCCTCTTCGCTCCGAGTAGAACTCGGAGCACAGTGGAGCGGGATGGCGAGGGCTGGGGCGCCTTGGGTGTGCCAGGGCGAGGACCCACTGTAGCTTTCTCACTCGGAGTGGAGGGGAGGGCATTTGAATATTCATGACTGTCTAATTTGAATATTCATGCGTGTCAGGTCATGCAGGCTCAGTTGCGAGACAAGGCCTCCTCAATCACTGAAAAATCATGCCGTGAAGATGTGAAGCTGCTATCTGGGGGGCACAAAGTGGAAGAGGGCTTACTGTAATACCATACGTTTATTTAGCAATCTGTATCAAGAAACGCATTTAACTCCTGCCACAATATCTTTGATGTATAGAACAAGGAGATACTATCTCAAAGAGAATGTTTCAAGAGCTGTTAGTAATAATACTACAGTAGCTCCTCTACATTAGAGTAATGATAGGGGGTAGGCACCTGCTGACCTTCACCTGCAGAATCCTGCACATGCATTGTCCTCACTTCAGTGCCTAAATGACGCATGCTAGAAAATTAATTTAGTCTTAGCTGCCTGTAGTAGGATTGACACTCGGATAACTCATTAATTATATTTTTTGAAGGACTGACTGAATGTTGGAAGCAGATGGCCCTGGTTATGCTGTGCACTGAACAGATATACGCTCTTTGGGACAGTAATCTGTTTAATCTCAATAGGCATAGTATGTATAGAGGGGGGAAAAAGTGAAATTTTCAGTTTCTCTCTTCCTCACTTTAACACTAATAAAGTGGTAAACAACTGTGTTCAGAGGTGACTTTCATTAATCATGTTTCTACTGAGTAGATGCTAGAGGAAAAGTCCAGTTAAAATGGGAGAACCTTTAAGTCTATGTAATAATAATGTTATTACATAGACCATGTTACCTGGTGTTGGTTCTTCTTTCTCCCTTTCTTTCCTCCAAGACTATTTGACAAAATTGAAAGAAAGCAAGGTTTGATCCTAATACCTCTAAAGGATGGAGAAGGTCGTAATATCTACAAACGAAGGAGAATTTTAGTAGTTCAGCTATGATGGCCCTGTGGCTGAATGAGTTTCCTTGATTGTCCCTAAGTCCCTGCTCATTCTTTATTGATGCAACTATAATCTGAAGACATGAAAAAAAAAAAAAGAGCTAGTCAGAAAAGTGAACAAGCTTAAAACCAGAATTGATAGGATCTACTAAGGAAGGCTTGTCATCTCTGATTTGTAAGTGCTGCAAAGCATGAGAATCACCTTCACCTTGAAGGATCTGGTTATATCTCTATTTAAATCTTTCTTTACCATCTGGCTTCCTAATAAACTTTGTTCATCTTTTTCCTCCACTCACATTTACCAAGGAAGGTCTTGCTTCTATTAATTTTAACCTAAATTTTTGCATGTAAGTTACAGAAATCCAAATTAACTGAATGAAAAGTGTTCACGCAGTAGAGGATGCTATTGCCCTCCTTCCCTGGGTGCTAATTCTAGATTTAAGATTGCATTCTAGCTACCGTCTCTGTCCTAGAGGTCTATATGCCAATGTATGGACCTTAGCATTTGGAATTTTTCCTGGTGAAAATGGCACTGAAGCAGTTACTGAGTGAGCAGCTCTGGCTGAAACAGAATTTTGACAGTCTTCACGTGAAATGGTAGGATCTTCCTCTTGAAAAGGCAAAATAAATTGACTCTTGCATCTGAAATTTTCAGCAACTAAAATACAACCTTGTCACTAGGCAAGTGTGAGTTTGGGGTGTTTTCTTTATTTTTTTCCACTTTCAGTAAGATGGTTGCAATTAATGCTCTCTCTGATAAGGCTGCTGTTGGATTACTGATAACAAGTTGAAAAGAAAAAAGTTCATTTCTCTTTATTACATCAGACTTCTTGGTGATTTGTTAGTCATCTTGTCTCTCTGTGATTTTTTCCAGTTCAGAAAATAATTAGAATACATAGTACTTTTATACATCATGTTGAGAAGGCAAACATCTTAGGCAGTGATATACCTAGATAATATAATGGTAGACGAAATGCGCACATAGATTTTCATAGGGAAGTTATTCTGATCCTTAGGTGAAACCACAAAATAAATAAAAGCAGCAGCTTTCTCAAACTTTATATGCTCTGCTATTTTGCTAATGCTTCACTTTCAGGAAAGGACATTATCAAAATGCTAAAGCTACAGATTAAGTCTTATAACCAGCAATAAGCAAGTAGTCCAACTGTGATATCAAGAGAAAAATTGCAGATGTTGTGATGAGATCAATCAGTCTCTGATATTGTCCCAGTAAAAAGCAGTTTTTCCTGTGGTTTCAGGAACACTGTTGTTTGTGTTTGGCCAATTAACTTATCACAAATTTCAGTGTTAACTCCTACCTGTTTTTCACAACAGTGTTTTTCAAGTTATTTTGGCAATCAAAGTTGGTGGATAAGAAGTAAGCATGTCAACTGTATATTTGTGGTGGATGACTTGAGGAACTTGAATGTGAGTTGAGAACTGATTGATCTGGACTGCTAAGTGTGTGCTCACTCTTATTTCCCTTTCTCTGCCAGTGCTGAAATAAATAATATAATTAATTTTCAACAGGTCAACCCTACATTTGATGTGGCTGATACACAAACACCTGACCCACCTATCACAGAGATTAGATCCTCATCATCTCTCAGCACTCTAGTAAGTTTTTAAAAAAAAAAAAGAAAATAAGGAAAAAGGTAGCATATAGCTATCATGTTACCAGAAATGTGCTCTTTCTGGCCATGTGAATGAAATACATTTTTTACAATTGTCTATTGCTGAGCTCAATATCCAGAATTCTCAGTTTAAACTTTCTGTCACATTTACCAAGCCTAACCATAAGATGGTGTAATAGCAAAGCTTTCATGTTATACCTGTAATTTTACCCCTATATAAATAGAAATTTTATTTATAAGCTCATGCTAATTACAACTAAATATTACCGTTAAAAATTGTGGTTTATTCTCAAACACTATTTGTAACTGTCTTTATATGCAAATAATTGGAAACCTAAAGAATAGTTGCCTCATTGATACAATTCCAAAAGTGCCATTTTAATTTTTCTCCTTTTAAGGCATTTAATAGTTCTTTAGCAGGAAAAAAAAAGTAACCCATTTTAAGACAGAATGATAGGATTAGAGCCTTCTAATGTTAGCTATATGTATGACATTGGTATGGCATGTGGGAGGAAAGGAAGGCAATGTTTGAGCAGTAGTTTCGTAGGAGGAGAAATATGCTCTCCTGGTATGAAATCTAAAAGACATGCTGTTCTAGAATTAGGTTAAAATGAGAATTTTTCTTTTAGCTCTGATTCTGTTCCTGTGAAGACACAAATTGTATTTTGAGCAATTTTATCCTGCCTCTCCCTCAGTCATTAACACTTTCTGCAATTTTGCCAGCCTGTCTAGTCCTCCCTGTTTTCTAATGTCAGCTCATCTTTTAGTTTCATCTTTCTGTCCAGTGTCTGTCTGCTGCTTTACCAGCTTCTGTTGTTTGTGGAATTATCACCTGTTTCTTAATCAGGCCAGACTCTGTGCCTTGTTTCAAAAGAATTCTGCATCTCAGTGACTTAAACCTTTTAATTTGAAGCTGCCTAAATTTCCCTAATGTATGGAGGCCCTGTCTATAGAGACTTGATGTGTTTTTCATAAGAAACAGGGTGGGAAAGACAGATACTGAATTTCTTCCAATCACACTTTCACTACTAGGCTTCCTCTTGGTGCAGTTTCTCCTCAATTGAATGGTGCTGCTTCTGTGCATTATTTGTGGGGTTTTTTTTCCTTGTCTAACTTGAGGTTGCCAGCCTCTAGTCTAATTCATTGTCCTCCCTAATTCGTGCTTATCTCTGATTTCAGCCCCAATAGGTTGCTCTCTTTCTACTGGTTATCAAAGACAATATCACTCTACACATTTTTTCCCTGCAAACATATCAAGACCCATTTTAAAGATGTTTATGGCTTTTTGGTCCTATTTCTACTAAAAGAACGCTGTTCGAATGACTAAAAATCTTTAATCAACTTGACAGGTTAATTTACAAATGTGCTGTCTATAACTGTTTATTCTTTTTGAAGTGTTTTGCTCTAGCTTAAGGAGCTGCTTCTGCCCTTTTGATATTTCCAGAGAGGAAAAATGCACTCTGCTCTTAGGTATCTTTAGGGGTTCTTGTTCAATGCATGTTAATGCAGCAGGGTCTTGGAAACACACCGGCAAGTCTCTAGGCCACTGGAAGTAGCTAATCAACATACTTACTTAATTTTTGCTACTGAAGAAGAGAGAGACAGCCTTTCTTACCTCACTGTTTCAAGTATTTAAAGACTCCCGGTTTCTTTGGGACAAGTAACAACATTGAAGCTTTTGTAGGTTCTCTGTTGATCTCCCTGAAATGTCTTCAGGAAGATTGGAAGTCTATGCAAAACTTTGTAATGTTTTGTTGAATAGCTATCAAAATTCCTGACAGTAAGTAGGTAAATTCCTATAGGTCTCAATCTAGTCCAGGAAAAAAGAAAAAATCCTCTTCTTATTGAGAATCTTTCCTTCAGCTGGAATTGTCCTGTTCTACTGCTGTGATATGACTTGTGATAGAGCAAAATGGTATTGCTTTTCTTCTATTCTGTGAAGATTGCTTTAGTGCACTAGCTTGCTATAGTGTTTGATTGTTGAAAATATTTTTTTTCATAATGTGTAGTCCTGTTTTCCAATGTGGCTGTTGCTGCTAATTCACCATGGTCATCTAATTCACAGCATCCATCTTCTTTCTATCCACCCATTAGCCACTTGGGATGGCAGCAAGACCTCAGAATCACAGAATATTCTGAGTTGGAAGGGACCCACGAGGATCATCGAGTCCAACTCTTAAACAGCACCCCTGTCTCCTGCATGAGAGGCGGAGACGCTCACCACTATACTAGAGTGGATTTCCTAATCTCCCTGTATCCTTTCTTCCTTAAGGCTGAACAAATCTGTTTCTCTGCCTTTGCTTCTGTATCGTGTATTCCAGACTCTTTACGATCTTGTTCACCCTCCACTGGACTTCCATCAGGATGTCAATGTCTATCTAGGATGAAGAAGCCCAGAACAGGACACACAACTCCATATAATTAAGGTGCAGCAAAGTATCACTGTCATCTATTCTTAGCAATAGTCTGCCTGGAGAAGACATAAAAAACACATGTTTTAAAGTTTAGCAATCATAATTCTTTATTATGAATTTAAAATATATGTTTTCATATTTTCTTAGCAGTCCATTTATATTTTGAGCTGAAGCTGTGTGAGAAAATACTGGTATTATCTCTTCTTCCCGCTCCTCCTACTCTTTTCAAGGAATTTTAATTTTTTCTTCATCAAAACCAGCAATCCATCATGACTTCCACACATAAAATGCCTGCTTACATTTTTTTTTCAATTCAGTTGTATTTTTTGCCTCAAAAGTAAGCTAAGATATGCAGATATGAATGTTCTCATAGGGATTTTGCTAGAAAACACTTAAGTTATTAAACTGCCTGAATTGCAAACATCTTGTCTTTTCAACTTTTGTTCTAGCTTAGTTCTAAGGCCGGTTCTTTTTGAACATGGTGAAAAAAGTTTTTTCATCGCAGATTCACAATGATGCAAATTCTTTTTTAAACTTAGTGAAGGGAATGTGGTCGTTGTGTAAGAGGGAAAATTTCAGTGTAATCTTCAATATGGAAGTGCTTTCTTTTGGACTAGAATTACAAAGACATTAAGAACTGTATATTACAGTGAACCCTCGTTACTCACGGGCTGTTGGGTCAGGTCAGCCTCACGCGACTGGTGAAATCCGCAAAGATAGTGAACTCACTACGTAGTCGAGTACGCCACGCCTGTAGCCACGCCCCCTCCCCATATAAGGTTTGGAGGACGGTCCTGAGAGCGGGGCTTGTTTCAGATGTCTGGCTGTGCTCCACCAGGGCGGGGGGCAAGCGGTGAGCAGAGGAGTCCCAGTGCCGCAGCTTGTCCTGGCAGCCTGCGAGCGGCAGGACTGGTAGCCGATCAGACTGAGCTCACGGTAGGTTCTGTGCACGTGCCGAGGTCGCACAGCTCACGGAAAAATCACCCGCAAATACTGAATCTCGCAAATACCGGACCGCGAATATGCGAGGGCTCACTGTATTATGGTTAGGAAATAACTTTGAATTTGGTGATTCATTTATTCACTTTTCCTGTGTGTTAGTTATACCAGTGTAAAAATGAGACGTATGCTTAGCTAACCAGTACTTGTGCAATGCCCTGACTTTACCAATAGTAACAGTCTTCATATATTACAGTTACTAGAAATAGCGTTCTAGTATTTTGCACTCTGAGAACATTCACTGAATTGTGGTTAAGGTTTGGGGGCTGGAAGTGATGTTTCTTTCTCTTTTCGATTTCATTGAAGACTCTGAAAGCATTACTGTCTCTCTCCCACCCCTTCTCTATGTATTAAGCAGATTAACAATACTTTTGTTTTATGAACTAATGAAAAAGAAAAATTGGAAATTTTGTTTCCCTTTCGGACTATTTCCTTGTGTTTTATCCTCCAATTTCAATTTTACTCTCGAGGGAGATTTTTCAATTCCGTAAGGTGCTACCTTTTTTTTTTTTTTCCTATTCTGTAAGGCAATACATTTGTAACCTTCAGTCCCTGATAAGCGTTTGGGAACAAGGGAAAGTTGATGGTGTCTCTGTAGTTTTTACTGACAGCAGCAGGAAGTCACTGTAGAGGCTCTTTAATGTTCCATCCCCTGACCTTGCTCATGTAAACAGCATTTGGAGGAAGCAAAGCAATGTACTGTAATCTGGAAGCCAGAATGTCTGCACTTGGCTGGGAGATGTTGGCTGTTCTTTCTCTTTCAGTTCTATTTAACACTGAAAACATGACATGATTATTGTTTGTTTACAGTACAAAGCTAAGGCTGGATTAATTATGGAGTTAAGAAAGATAAGGATTGTTTCTGTTTGGAGCAAAAAGAACATACTAAGTTTTAAAATAAAAGGTTTACGTGTACTACATTTGTAGTCGGTATCTTGATACAAAAAGTAGAAGTATCTGTACTCTCCATTTATCCTGTACACATTGCTTTGGCAGTACATAGTTCAGGGATTAGGTATTTTCAACACACTTTTCTATGCCTTTATTTTAAATACAAGAAAAACCCCAAACTCCACAACCTAAAAAACACCCCATGTATTTGGAAAGACAGAAATTATGGATGCAAAATTTGCATCTATTCTTTAATTTCTTATTTATGAGGGCTTAGTCAACTTTTCTTCCTCATGGGAACTTATTCTGAAAAGATCTTGGAGTAATGTCTCTTCCTTGCATGGCTTAACACAACTCCATAATCTTGTAGGGAGAGGATGACAATAGAAATTAATCTTAAAAGCTATGTTTTAAAAGCTAAAAACAGTATGTATTTTCCTTACCATGCAACTTCAAATTTATTCTGATTTACATCCTTTCCTGGCTTCAGCCTTACATGGAAATCAATACCAACTGTCTTCAGAGAGGTTCAGGGGAGGGGAAAAGGAAGAAAGGAAATACAGTCATGCTTCAGTAATTCATGCTGTCATATTCACGGCTTCAGTGATCTGCAGAAATTTTTTCCGTGGTCCTTACTCAATGATTCACTGAGCGGCGCATCATTCCGCGGGACAGCGTGGTGCCGTGGTGGCTGGCCTTGGCCCTAGCCGCCTGCCCCTGCCAGGAGTGAGGTAGCCCTAAACTGTAATACATGAACCCATGTGGGTCCTTGTTCCAGCCATTCCAGCCACGGCAGCCAGCCTGGACTTGCCAGCGCATGTGTGCATATGTGCATATGCACGTATCCATAGCCTCTGGCAAAACACTCCTGCCTGTGCTAGCCACTGCAGTTAAAGGGCAAATACTGCTACTCCTCCTGTCCCCACGCCTTAAGGGACCTCTGAACGTTTTAGTGTTGTGAAGTTGCCATTTTTCTGGTTAAAATTTGCCATAACAATGTCCGACCTGAATTTGTGGATTTAATGTTTTGCGGAAGCCTCACAAGACCCAAAACCTGCGAATCCAGGTGTATGACTGTAATCGCAATTTTATACATAAATTGTCTCCTCTGGGGCCCAAGTTGTAAATCAGAAGGGAACAGCTGGCAGAACAAAACACTTCACTGTGCAGGGTAGTTGTCTTTACTGCTTGATATAGTTCATCCGAAAGCACAACAGTTTTATGTAGTTTGTGGATATCAAGTTTTCTTGAGACCTCAGACATTTAGGCTTTTACTTAAACTCTGATCATTGAACAATATTCATACATTTTTCTCTGCCAAAGAAAAATTCCAGGAAGAAAGGTAGACTGGAATCATTCCCCTTTGAGAAAAATAGAAATAGCCTGTTTCTGTTCCTTGCCCAAAACTCTGTTGCCAGTTAGGCTGAGCTCTGCATTGAAGAGTGATCCCACCAGTAAAAGGGCTTTGATAAAAATTGATATAGAAGACTCCTGCTCTTCTGCAGGCCACCTCCCCATGGTTTCAATCCTTTGCTATTCATTTTTTGGCAGAAAGTGGTACCACGCCCATGCGTAGAAAACACAGTGAAGGCAGGCAGCTCATGAATGTGTAAATGAGATCATGGATATGTAAATAAGCCTCACCCAGGAGCCTGGCAAAGAAAGGGAGCTGGGAAGGCAGCAAGGAGTAGCATGGCCCGGCCCAGCCATGTGGGCATCCCATCCCGGTCCTGTTCCATCCCATCCCATGGCAGCAAGGGGAGGGAGCAGGGAAGGGAGGTGCGGAGGGGCCGCTCTCTGCCTGGCTCGGAGGGGTAGTGGGGGGAGGTGGCGGGGCCAGCACCAGGGGTCCCCATGGCCATGGCAACCCCAGCCCTCATGCCATGTTTATACACAATTGAGTTGACTTTAAACACACACACACACACTGATAAACCCTGTCATGGACACACAGGAGCCATTCCCTTTGGTCTCCTGAGCCACCCATCCTGTCCGAGATGCATTTAATGTGCCTCCTTGCAGGGACCGGTGGGCCACGCCTCTGAGGGGCACAGGGGGAGAGTGCCTGGGGGGCTGCGGGGCGAGTGAGGCTGACAGTGCCAGGGAAATTTGTGGCAGCACCTTTCCTGAAATGGCGTCTGGGGGCTCGGCCAGCATGGGGAGAGCCAATTGCCTGGGGGCCCTCATAACAGGACATCCCCCCGAGCCCCTGCCCCATCCCCAGGGACTCTGGGCAGGCAAGCCACTCAATTGCCCCCTGGTTCCTCCCTGTGGGGATTGGCGGGCTGGAACCCTGAGAGTGCCGTGGGAGAGCACCTGGGGAGCTGTGGGGAGGGGAGCAGGTGGCTCGAGTTCTTGTTGTTTCCAGTCATGAGACCAGAGGGAATGCTATGCCTAGAACACTACTTTTCAGCTTCATCTTCCCTCACACGACTGGGGCTGGGAGCCGGCGGCCATGGGCCGTGGAAGGCAGCTGGGCACTCCAAATGTCTGGAGTGGGGAAACTCCAAGATGACTTGGGGGAGTTGACTCCTTGCACACATGAAGGCTGGTGAAAAAAAAAAAAGAAAAAAAAAGAGAAGATTCTCAGTTTAGTACAGAGCACCCCGGAAGTTGTGGGGGAACGGGTCTGGGCAGGTCCCACGAATTATGCAATCTGTGAAGATACTGAACCTATGAATATTCAACTACCCCCCCCACCTATAGCCAGGCACCCTCCACTAGTTATGTCTGGAGGGCAATCCTGGGAGCCCTGGCTCACACTGGAGCCTGGGAGCCCTGGCTCACAAAGCGCCTTTTGGTGCCTCCCGGCAGCAGAATCCGAGGTCCAGGATGTTATGCGCACACATATGCGATCACACAACTGTCTGAAAATCCAACCATGACTATTTGAATATACGAACCACGGATATGCAGGGTTTCTCTGTAGCTGCAGCATCGTGTCCCATCCCATCCATCCTGTGGCAGCGAGGGGAGGGAGCCAGGCAACCCGGCAGTGGCGGGGCGATGGGTGGGGCTTAATTGCGTATTCATGAGTTCACTGTCTGCAAATCGTGGCCTTCACATCCCTGTCTCGGACCTGTGGGCCCGCGATACCCAGGGTCTGACTGTAGTTCCCAGCCTCTTCCATCACCTTGCCTTCCTTGCTCCCAGACAGGAAAATAAGAAAGGCCACTCCCAGAATAGCTATAGATTTTTTTTCACGTACTCCCATTCTTTTGATTACCAGTAAATGGGTATTTGAACAAACTGTCAGCTCCCTGAACTCCCAATCAAAAACACAGAATTAAATTTGGAGAAATTGGATCTCTTCACACCATTTCCTTAGTTTTGGGGTCAAGCTGTCTGTACCTTCTCCATAGATGAACATACAAAAAACTTCTCAAACAGGCTCTGAAGCTTTCATGCTCAGTCTTTCATGGATATAGAATAAATACTTGAAACAGAGGAACTCAAAAGTGTTCAGTGCAGCAGAATAAAAATAAAAACTGTGCTTTTTTGTCTTTGCAGATGAATCCTTGCCTCTGTCTAATCTTGCTTTTAGACAGGCAGTTTTTAGTATCATTTTGTCGTAGCACTCTCTAGACAGCTCTTTCTACTCTTTGTGTGCTGTGCAGGTACAGTGTGTGAGGCTGGTGGAAGAGGATAGGCTACATTCTCCCCACAGCTGTGCAGCTGAATATGTTCAGCTGCTCTGAAGCTGCTCTCAGGCAAAGGAACTCTCCCATTCCTCTAAAGGTTACATCTAATCCATCTGGAACAACCATGAGGCAGTAAAGGCAGCTTTTTCTGTTGCCCAGCTAAGAGCCTTCCAAAGAAGGTATGGTATATACAAACAAAATGACTCATCTTCTGTCACAAGTGCTGAAAAGATTAAGTGTTTCATATATTGAACGGTGAATTTCTAACTTACATTTTGAGCAACTGTACAGGCACAGGCATGTTTAAAAAGCTTTTTTTACTCAATCTTAAAAGCAATATGCTTTGATACCACTAGCATCAAATAAGGCTTAAAGATCAAATACTTGAAGACAAACTCAACATATGTAATAAAAGAGGAATATGATCCAAATTGTCCTTGTGTTTTGCAGTGATGCTGTTCTAACACAGCATGTAATTGCTGGTTTACAAGGAGAGAACAGGAAATATGTTGTGCCTCTACATAATAAAGTAATATTGCATGTCCTGATGTTCTTTAATAGGCTTCATTATATTCTCTGAGTGAACTGGAGCTTGAGAGAAAGTCAGGTTTTCATTGGAGACTGAATTCTGAATTTGGGCACTACAGAGTGTAAGAATATAATATTTCTTGTACTATTTTTAGCCTGCTTTCCTGTGGAAATGTACCTTCTGAGATTGTAGTGTTTATTTCTATGTCACTGTTCTGTCTCCCTAATAATTTTAGAATCAAATAGTTAGTGGATTAGTTTCTTAATGAAGTTTGGAAATAAGCAATTAGAATAAGGAATATATTAGTGCTGTCACTTAAGAAATAGCTAGTGGGATGTGACACTGAGTTTACTGAAACTGGAATAAGCATGGATTGGCTCCTGGTGACCTGCCCTGTAACGGTGTCACAGCACACAGGGAGGCAGCTTGAGTTATCATAGAACAGGAAGCTCAGGAGATGAACTTAACAGAAAAAAAAAATGATACACATGCACACATATACACAGACATTTTGTAAGATAACTGGCTTTTTAGAAGTGGCAGAATTTGACTTTTTATAGGGTCTTACTCATGACAACAGTGCAGTGCTTCAGGAATATTTTTCAGGTTGATCCATGTCTGTACATTTTTATTTTAGCAAATCAGCACGTTTCTGGGAACTGAGGGGTGGAAGTTCCAGGTATTATTTATCTTTCAGTTTCCTGAGATACTGTGCATGTAGTCTCTGACCTTGTTCTCCTCCGCTTGGACTGGAAATCTAAGCTGTATTCACAGTTCTCACAGCTGATTCTGTGGCATGCAGAAAATGCCCGACAGCTATCAGCCCACACATCCAATAACAACTGGTTCCTTCCTCTTCCTGGGGAAGAGTAACATCCTCTGAGAATAAGTGTCCCCTGAGGAATGCAGGAACAGCAACAAGCTTTTCACACAGGAAATTACTTTTATAGCACTTGTAAAAAAGTGTTTCTGTCACTTGGATTGTCAGTCTGTAATGAGCTTCCTGCTGACCAAGATGATGATTTCGTACTGATCTAAATGCTATTTGTGAGTCATTTACCTCAATGGAAGTTAATGAAATTTTCATTCTGTAACTCTGTTACCATATAAGCACCTGTTTTAATTTTTTTCATGCAGTAACACAAGTTGATTTTTGAACTTCTTAATGTTCACAGGACTTTAATAATTCTGAGATTGGACATTTTGTGGGACTAAGAAACAATATAATGCTTAGTTTAGTTATAATATGTGACTTTCTTAAAGAAGGTTGCAGAGTTTTATTTTTTATTTATCCTAAGTTGCATAAAAAGCTTAGACAGATCAAGTATGTTAGAAAACAAGATGCTAAAGCTAAAGTACTGCCCTTGAATTATCCTTTGTTCTTAAATACTGGAAACTAAGTTAAGCACAGCATGCTTGAAACTTTGTGGTAGAAACTTGACTATAAAATAAAATCATGTATATATAATACCCATGTGTTATTCAGAATTGTTAGTGCAAGTTTTTTACAAAAGCAAACACTTTAATACTGCTTAAATATTTTTTCCTAAAAGATAATGCTTGAACAAGGGCTATCAAATCCTATTTATCACTTAGAGTACAGTGATATCTATACCCAGAGGGTACTTTCTCCCTAAAAGCTTGTTTGAGTGTTTTCCAGATATATCAGTTTTTTCCAATACAACAAATCTCTCATTGAAGCCATGCTGCATTACTGTCTAATTTGCAGTAAGAGATGTAGTTACTTGCCTAATGTGAGATAATGGAACCACTGAGTCAGATCCAAAAGTTACATAGGTTGCTTAAAACAAGACTGAGAGAGACTGAGACTTCTCAAATAGAATTCAGCAACAAGGACAAAAATGTTACTTCATCAGATGAGTGTTTGGTATAGAAAAACTCTGGAAGAATCTTGGCTCATATCTCCCACCAAAACACTTCTGGAGTCAGAAATCAGGTAGGACAATGCTAAAGAATGATTTCACAGTCATTTTAACTTAACAACTGTTTTTATCTGGTTAGTTCTATCTACGTCAATTCCCTTATCTGTTCAGCTGTTTGAACACTAATACGAGCACAAAGGAAATAATGATATAAAATTATTTAGAGATTAAGGAGAAGATTGGCACTGGCCATAGCCTAACTGAATTGACCAGTGTCCACGGAGCCCTATATCCAATATGATTATGCTGTAGCACATACAGGTGTGTTACATGCATGACACAACTGAACATCATCTTTCTTAAGATGCAATGGAAAAAACATAAGCAAAAGAGGTGGTAGTAATGGCTTCCTTTAGTGCAGGAAGTAGATGTATTCAGCTTGGGGTTTTTTTTCAGCCTAGGAGGATTCAGCTTGCTTTCTTCTGTCTGCATGGCTGTAACCTAAACAGCAGGAAATAGAGACAGAGGCTGACTGGAGGCAGCTCCAGTTCTTTGCTTGAGTTAGAAGCACTGTAAAGTAAAAGCTGAACATATGTGGTGTCAAAGGAAAGCAAGTGAGAAATAGTCTATGATTAGTGATTAAAGTGTTCTTCTGAAAGAGATGGATGGTCGAGCCTGGAGAGTGGTGGTAAATGGTGTCACATCCAGCTGGTGACCGGTTACTAGTGGTGTCCCCCAAGGATCAGTGTTGGGCCCAGTCCTGTTTCATATCTTTATTGATGGTCTTGACATTGGGATTGAGTCTGTCATAAGCAAGTTTGCAGA
>WEKX01002038.1:21501-55994 GCA_013390025.1 Pitta sordida
ACTGGATTCTGTTGCCCTTATGCATTTTGCAATAATAAATAAATAGTATTGGGGGGAAAAAAAAAGAGGAGGAGCTCTCTGAGTGACACCATCAGTGGATATGGCATTACTGTTCCGAAAGCTATTTGGTTGGTTTGGTTTTTGTTTTCTCTCCTTTGGCTAGCAGACTGTTCTCAGGGATGTTATATGAAATGAACTCCCTCTAGCATTTCTTGGGTCACTCATTGACTGAAATAAATAATTTCAAAGCAATAGAAGTGATCTCTAAATAATTATGGCCTAAAACAACAAACCAAACAAATCAAACCAGAAAAAAGAAAAAACAAGTCCCAAACAGTTAAATTTAGCATAGTCACAGTGAATCATTTTTGTTTGAGGGTACATTCACAAGAGGAGGAAAAAAGCAGTGATAATGATAGTACTGTTACTTCTGAGAAACTTCCCATGACTTCAAATAACCAAAAGACACAGGAAATCAAGGTCTGGTAAGGTGGGAGACTACTCTGTCATGCCTTTGCTCTTTGGTCTCTTTGAGCTTAATGCCCTACTTATGACTAATTGTTTGTAGTTGTTTTAATCAGTGTCAGTAATGTTTTAGTGTTAGTAGACAAATGTACCATTTGTTCAAAATTTAAAATATTATTTTTAAAAAGCAGACCAATTTTTGTGATTCATTAGGAAGTGTGCCAATGCCATTTTTTCGTATAAGCCCATCTTAATTATGAGATCATTAAGATACGCATTTGGAATCCGTTGTCTGTATTTTCCAAGTTTGGAGCTCTTAGAAGATTGAAGGCTGTTTATATCCAATTGAGTGACAGAGACTTTTAATTTTTTTTCCCCTCGGAGGATTTTTTTATCTCTATAAATAAAACTGCTCAGACATCTTTATATATATGGATTCAATTTACTCAGATTCTATTCTTAACCATCATGAAGCAAAGGGAGACTGGGATGCAGTGTTTGTTTCTATCTGCTCTGTGAATGTTTCATGGGAAAACATTCAGGAACAGACAGAGGTGATAGGGTTACATGTAAGGATTTTTCACAAGTTAATCAAGTACCACCCACAAGGTTTTGGCTATTTTGCATGACAGAAAACAAAGATGAGCAATTATGCCTTGCTGTTTGTGACATCATTTATGAGTTAAATTTAATTTTCTGCTGAACATCTGCTGGTCATGTCATGGTAATAACTTCCTATTGATTAATTAAATCTGTTGCTCTCCTTCATATTTGTAACTTGCATGAAGTTCCCCAAATGTGAGTTCATGTTATTACTAAAGGGCTGTGAATTATTGTACACATTTTAATCTTCTCCTTAGCTTTGCTGAGAAGTAACACTTTAAAAGTGCCTTATAGAAATATATTCTTTCTAAAAAAAGCTATATACCTCTGGTGTCTCTCAGAATAGTTTGGTTTTTTTGATTATAAGACATTTTTACTAGATTGCTGGCAACACAGGGAATTATTTATGAATTGGTAGTATTTACAGTACTTTAGAAAGGAGATAATTTGAAGGGAAGACAACATCTAGTTCTTGAAACACTTCACGTGAAATAGACTATGGATAGAAAGACTTTCTTTAAAAAGAACCTTTTCTTGTAAAATATTATGCTGAATGAAATTGTTGTACATGAACTGATTGTTATCCAAAGGTAAAAAAATCTGTTGAGACTAGTGTCACTCCTTTACAGCAAGGTTTTGACATTTGAGTGTTGCATTAGGTTTCAGCAGTTTTGGAGCCTTTGCTGAGCTGGAGGAGAATGTAAATTTAGATACTAGGAGAGATTAAAAAATAAAGGAGGTACCCCAAAGATACAGCAACAGTCTGACAGTATTTAAAAATCTCTATTGGGTTTTTCTTTGGCTGTGTTTCTGGTAGCGGGGGGAGCTATGGGAGAGGCTTTTTCAAGAAGTTGCTGAAAGCCTCCCTCATAATTGGCCGAGCCAATGCCAGCCAACTCCTGGCTGGACCCACCGCTGGCCAAGACCAAGTCATTCAGGAGTAGTGGAGACGCCTCTGTGATAACATATTGAAGAAGGAAAAAAAAGACTTAGGGGGAGGGAGACAATCGTGGCCAACAGAGAAGAACAGTGAGAAGATGCAGCAGCAAATGCAGGCCAGAGCCAAAGGAGAGGGAGGAGGTGTTCCAGGCCTCTCCTTGCAGCCCATGGTGAAAGGCCATGGTGAATGCTGTCCCCCCCACAGCCCATGGAAAGGTCAAAGGGATGCAGAGATCCACTTGTGAACTGTGGAGGAGCCCACACTAAGGAGGTGGAGGCTGGGAGGAGGCTGGAGGCTACATCAGAGCAGAGTCCTGGTAGAGACATGTAGCCCATGGAGAGGAGAGTGCACTCTGGAGTAGAGCTCTACGTGGTAGGATCTGTGCCTCTGTGGGGGACCCACGCTGGAGCCTGTACCGAAGGACTGCACCCTGTGGAATGACCCACAGGCAGCAGTGTTTGGAAGAACTGCTGCCTCTGGGACAGATGCACATTGGAGAGGGTTGTGAAAGACTTTCTTCCATGGGAGGGACCCCATGGAATTCAAGGGAATGGCCTCCTCCCCTGAGCAGTGGTAGAGAACAACAACTGCCTGGTTCCCCCTATTCCTGTCACCCCCCAGCCTAGTGGTGGAAGAGGGAAAGTGGTATCTGTTGTAAGAGANGTGTGCCAATGCCATTTTTTCGTATAAGCCCATCTTAATTATGAGATCATTAAGATACGCATTTGGAATCCGTTGTCTGTATTTTCCAAGTTTGGAGCTCTTAGAAGATTGAAGGCTGTTTATATCCAATTGAGTGACAGAGACTTTTAATTTTTTTTCCCCTCGGAGGATTTTTTTATCTCTATAAATAAAACTGCTCAGACATCTTTATATATATGGATTCAATTTACTCAGATTCTATTCTTAACCATCATGAAGCAAAGGGAGACTGGGATGCAGTGTTTGTTTCTATCTGCTCTGTGAATGTTTCATGGGAAAACATTCAGGAACAGACAGAGGTGATAGGGTTACATGTAAGGATTTTTCACAAGTTAATCAAGTACCACCCACAAGGTTTTGGCTATTTTGCATGACAGAAAACAAAGATGAGCAATTATGCCTTGCTGTTTGTGACATCATTTATGAGTTAAATTTAATTTTCTGCTGAACATCTGCTGGTCATGTCATGGTAATAACTTCCTATTGATTAATTAAATCTGTTGCTCTCCTTCATATTTGTAACTTGCATGAAGTTCCCCAAATGTGAGTTCATGTTATTACTAAAGGGCTGTGAATTATTGTACACATTTTAATCTTCTCCTTAGCTTTGCTGAGAAGTAACACTTTAAAAGTGCCTTATAGAAATATATTCTTTCAAAAAAAAGCTATATACCTCTGGTGTTTGGTTTTTTTGATTATAAGACATTTTTACTAGATTGCTGGCAACACAGGGAATTATTTATGAATTGGTAGTATTTACAGTACTTTAGAAAGGAGATAATTTGAAGGGAAGACAACATCTAGTTCTTGAAACACTTCACGTGAAATAGACTATGGATAGAAAGACTTTCTTTAAAAAGAACCTTTTCTTGTAAAATATTATGCTGAATGAAATTGTTGTACATGAACTGATTGTTATCCAAAGGTAAAAAAATCTGTTGAGACTAGTGTCACTCCTTTACAGCAAGGTTTTGACATTTGAGTGTTGCATTAGGTTTCAGCAGTTTTGGAGCCTTTGCTGAGCTGGAGGAGAATGTAAATTTAGATACTAGGAGAGATTAAAAAATAAAGGAGGTACCTCAAAGATACAGCAACATACTTGATGTCTGACAGTGTTTAAATATCTCTATTGGGTTTTTCTTTGGCTGTGTTTCTGGTAGCGGGGGGAGCTATGGGAGAGGCTTTTTCAAGAAGTTGCTGAAAGCCTCCCTCATAATTGGCCGAGCCAATGCCAGCCAACTCCTGGCTGGACCCACCGCTGGCCAAGACCAAGTCATTCAGGAGTAGTGGAGACGCCTCTGTGATAACATATTGAAGAAGGAAAAAAAAGACTTAGGGGGAGGGAGACAATCGTGGCCAACAGAGAAGAACAGTGAGAAGATGCAGCAGCAAATGCAGGCCAGAGCCAAAGGAGAGGGAGGAGGTGTTCCAGGCCTCTCCTTGCAGCCCATGGTGAAAGGCCATGGTGAATGCTGTCCCCCCCACAGCCCATGGAAAGGTCAAAGGGATGCAGAGATCCACTTGTGGACTGTGGAGGAGCCCACACTAAGCAGGTGGAGGCTGGGAGGAGGCTGGAGGCTACATCAGAGCAGAGTCCTGGTAGAGACATGTAGCCCATGGAGAGGAGAGTGCACTCTGGAGTAGAGCTCTACGTGGTAGGATCTGTGCCTCTNAAAATTCAGTTCAGTTCATTATTTGCTTGTCTGTGTTTGATATGTTGAGTTTTGACAAACAACAAGGTCTTTGCCTTACTTGTGTAAGTACTTTAATGTTGCATAGCGCTCATAAGTCTCTCACAGCACAGGGGAGCAAAGGGAACCATTTCTGAGTCCTCTCTAACTGGGGAGATCCCCAGAAAATCCCTTGTAACACTTGTAACCGCAACATTGCAACACCCAGAGACACCTTACGAGGGCAGGTGACATCAGCGTTGGAGGTTTTTTTCCCTTTAACTGTGGCGGCTATGATACATCCGCTGGTTGGTATCGCCTCCCCTGCCTGTAGCCTTGGAAACAGTAACACACAGATGCGCACGCACAGACGCAGTTCCCGCTCGCAGTTTGCAGGTGCTGCCCGGAAAGGTGCTGGCGGGGACAAAGGGACAAAGGCTTGAGAGCACACATGGGTGGGTGGGACAGAGGGGGAAAGTGGACAGTAGCTCCAGCCTGAGTCGATGTGGAGGATGGTACAGTGCTGCAGGAGCGCTTTCCCTATGTATCAACAGGAACCCCGGCTAGACTTAGAATGACAGGGGAGGGTGTGAGGTATGCAGAGCTGTGCTGGGTATCAGTGCCTACCTGCGGCCCGAGGTAGACAGGGCAGCCAGCACTGATGCATCCCCATGCGGGACTACAAATGCCATGCAACCTCCATAAACACTCAGAGCGATCTGTGGCTCTCCCCAGTGAGTGAGAGGCACTGCTTGCCTGCCCCGTGGGGGTGTGCCAGTCCTGCCCCACAGGGAGCGCTGGCGCTGCCCCTCTGTGAAGCAGAGCAACCGTGCATGCACCTACCGGAAATATTTATGAATAACAGTGAATTATTATGCACGGATAGTCAAAGTAAGACTGTTTTTGTAATATGGAGGGGGGAGTTAATTAAAAGCTGGACTTTTCTACCTATCTTATTGTATCATTCCACTTAAATGAAGACAAAGGCAACTGAATCTTCAAATGGTTTCTCTATTAAAGGATGATGGCAAAACTGAAGAGCTGCACCATCCCCCTGTTTCAATTCTGGCAAGTTCTAAAAGGAAGTCAGAGAATGAGAGCAGATCAGCTGTGTATAATGGGGACAAGCAAACAGGCATCTCCCGCTCCCTGGACAATGCTTTGGAGCACATTGTGGGACGGCTGGATGTGTTAACACTAGTAAGTATGCAATAACAGGTAACACTTGCAGTGGAAAATGACATCTCTGGGCAAAAAACTCCAGGAACTATGTTCATGAATCGGAACATTGAAGACTATGGGGTTATTTTGAATACTTGCATAGTCGAGTGACTGTTTTGGTGTTTTCCTTTCAGCAAATATTGATCACATGTATTATGTTTGCTGAAGTGAAAGCTTCCAGACAGTCATAAAGATTGTTGTTATATTTTTAGCAACAACTTGGAGGAAGAGAATTACTATTTTTCAGTAGTGAGATCTAGCATAGATTTGGCAGAAGCCAGTTGTTCAGCAGAGATTTTTGGATTCCAGCTTGAACAATCATTAGCAGGGGATGAACAAACCGGCAATGTACCATTGAGTCCCTTTTCAAACTTCATGTTCAAGATGTTTGCTTAGGTAGCAACCTAAGCAGAGAAGTCATTCCTAGAGTCAGAGAAACTGCACAAATACTAGTCAGTGACTCTGAGTCACTTGCCAATGCTCAGTACTTCTTTTTAGTAATCAAAATTTAGCCCACCTATGCTGCAAGATAAGATACTATTCTCTAGTCTGTAATATATTAACATTAAACCAAATCAAATGGGAATGGCTAAGGGGGTTTTCGGTGTTCTTTTGCAAATATGTATGTTAACTGAAGAAATGGGGTTTGGGAAGTATGGAGTCATGTGAGCAGTCGAAAATGATCTGTGTGGTAAATTGGATTAAAAAGAAGCTGCCAACTAGTGTCCAAAAAACTGCCTTTTCTGATGAAGGTAATCTCTTAGAGAATCCCATTTTAATAGCATTTTTTTCCTCACTTCTTTTTTTAGGGATGCCTTAAAAGTTACTTTTAGTTTTTGGAAGACATCATTTGATGTCACCAGTGATGGCTATTTTTCTATTGAAATATGGATGCAATTTTCACATCGTATTTCAGAGTAATTGATATTACGCATGTATGTACAGGTATACCTCCTCCATCGCAAGGAAAGGGACAGGCCAATGGCCTCGCGAAACATTAATCTCACAAAGAACTGCAGGTCATTAATATGCATGCAGGCCACACCCATTGCTCCATCCCCCAGAACTCCGCAGGGCTTCGGGCACTATTCTGCTTTTCCCCTCGGACTCGCTGAGCATGGGGAAGCAAAGGGAACCGTTTCTGAGCCCCCTCTGACTCAGGAGACAATCCTCCCCAAGAATCTGTTGGCTTTTCCGGGCTGCTGCGGCTGCGCTCCACAGCACAAACCCCACGCCGCGGCTCCCCCACCCCGACCCCGATGCGCGTGCCCACGGCGTCCCAGCATGGCATTTCGGGCCCCCAGGGTTGCCGCGGGAACGAGCTGCCTGCCGCGGGGCTGGGCTGCCTGCCGCGGGGACGGGGGGCTGCTGTGAGGTGTGGTCTGCTGTGGGGCCCGGCTGCTGGCCCGCTGCGGGCCGCTAAATGCCAGGCTTAGCCGGAGAAACTGCGCGCCCTCCCTATGTGCCCTCCCCAGGGGACGGGCCCGTCCCACCTCACAGTGAGAGCCAGCACCGCCTCTCGGCCAAGCAGAGGCACAGCGCATGTGTGGTCTGGGGGACCTCGCGGACCCCGGAAGTCGGACTGCAAAAAAATTGCTTCGCAAATGGGCAAGGTCGTGAAGGAGAAGTCACGATACAGAGAGGATTCACTGTATTTTTGTCTCAGAGAAAACATTTTATTAAAACAATTAAAAACCTTTAGACAATCTCCATGGATATGAAGCCATATTTTTTAAATAGAGTTGGAAATAGTGGAATAGCTAAGCAGAAGCCATCTTATGATTTTTTTAAAAATTACTTTTCTTATGATACTGTGTTACAAACTTCTATGATACTGTGTGAATAATATAAAACCAGTTGAAATTATGTCCTCTTTATGCAGGCTGTTTCAGTACTGGAACAACGTCTGACTTCAGCTGAAGATAAATTGCAAGAATGCTTAGAAGATCAGCAAAATGTTACTTCAGAGAAAACAGGACAAATACAAGATGAAAATTAACTATATTGATGAATATGTTTTGCGAATTCACAAGGAATGTTTCTGCACTGGATTGTGCTGTAAGCAAAACCATCAAATCAACGTAATAAAAACTGAAGAAATAAAAAAAAAGAAAGTTTTAAACAGTGGTAGAGTGTGGCTTTGCTACCTCAAGCAGATATTCCAGTTATATATTTAATGAAGTGTAGCCCAACCAAAATTAATATTTGCTAAAATCATTCCCATTGAATGTTGCAGGACTCTTATTACAACCTAACAAGATCTTTGAATACAACTAAGCTACTAACTATAGGTTTTTAGATAAATAGCAGTTTTTATGGAAGTTCACTGTGCAGGTCTTTAAACTCAGGAAAGTATTGTGAGAAGGCAATATAAAGTATTGTGCTAAGGCAATATAAATTACTCAAACACCTAAATTAAATAAGACCTAATTCCAAAAATGCCAGAAATTTTCTTTGTCCCTTACATACTCTCAAGTATTTAATAAAAAAGTAGCAAGTTATTCTATATCTTTTAAAATTTTAGTAATGGTTGCAAGAAGATGTAATGCGAAAACTTTTAGTCACAAATATGAAAATTAAGCTACTTTAACTTTGAAGCATCTGTGTGAATTCAGCTGCGAGACTGATGCATTTGAGCACTTCTAATGATCTTATTCACATCAAAATTAAAATAAAAATCAAGTTCATACTTCTTAAGAATATATTTGAATCAAACACAAAATGATGCAAACTGTAGGTGATAAATATGAAAGACTCTTATCCTATGGGAATGTCCACACGTGCTCAAGCTTTGCATGCTCTAAGTGTCCCCCGCATCAGGTAATGCATTATGAAGTCACACATAAGTCAGGAAAGACTTTGCAGTGTGTGTTGATTTGGGTTTTATTTTTAATAAAAATGCAATTATTAGACATTTTTAGGTCTTATTTTTTAATGCAAAACATCTTTTTTTTCCTTATGTCTATTGTTTTTTTAATAGCAAGTGCAAAACACCTATTGTAAATCTACAGTCAAAACTAGGTAGGCATCCATTTCTGCAACTTCACATGTATGTTGAAAAATAGGACAGTTTAAATGGGGGAAGTATTTTAATCCAGTTCTGCAACTGACTCTATATAGATAAAGCCTATTTCCCAGGCTGAACCTCATTAGCATCAATGGAGTTCAGCTTAAGTACAGAAGCTCACTGTGCAAACACTATTGCAATTCAAGCCACAGAAATGTGCAGTCAATTTTCTTGTAAAACTTCCTAATTTTTTTTCTCAGCACCCACATTCAGAAAGCCAAACATCACCTCACTTCTGAATTTTATCAACAGGAAGAACTGGAGGTTATAGTGTACCAGGAGAGATACGATATAGTTGCTGTAACGGAAACATGGTGGGAAGAAGAGCATGATTGGAGTGCCACATTGGAAGGTTACACACTCTTTAGAAGGGATAGGAGACCACGTAGAGGTGGGGGGGTGGCCCTATATATTAAATCAACCTTAGATACCATAGAACTTGACATCAAGGATGATCAAGTAGAGAGCGTATGGATCAAGGTAAGAGGAATACCCAATAGAGCTGAAATTCTGCTTGGAGTGTGTTACAGACCGCCAGATCAGGAGGAAGAGGCAGACCTATTGCTCTTTAAGCAACTAGAGATAGCCTCAACATCGGCTGCCCTAGTTCTTACAGGAGACTTTAATCTGCCTGATATCTGCTGGGAACTTAACACAGCAGAGAGGAGACAGTCCAGAAGGTTCTTAGAGGTAGCTGATGACTGTTTCTTGATGCAACAGGTGAGTGAGGCTACCAGGAGGGAGGCTGTGCTTGACCTATTGTTTACAAATAAGGAAGGGTTGGTCAGTGATATTGTGGTTGGAGGAAATCTGGGAGGTAGTGACCATGAGATCATAGAGTTTTCAATTGGCAGTGTAACAACAAAAGGCATAAACCAAACCTCCATGCTCGATTTCCGGAGGGCTGACTTTGGACTGTTTAGGAAATNAGTCCTGGCTTACTGGTGTTGTGCCACAAGACTGGAAATTGGCCAATGTGACACCCATCCACAAGAAGGGCAGGAAAGATGATCCGAGCAATTACAGACCAGTCAGCCTGACCTCTGTCCCGTGCAAAGTCATGGAACGGATGGTCTTGTGTGCTATTATGCAGCAACTACAAAACGACCATGACATTAGATCCAGTCAGCATGGATTTCGGAAAGGCAGGTCCTGCCTGACTAACCTGATCTCCTTTTATGATCCAGTGACTCGACTGGTTGCTGACAAAAAGGCTGTGGATGTTGTGTACTTGGACCTTAGCAAAGCCTTTGACACAGTTTCCCACAATAAGCTTCAGGAGAAACTCGTAGAACATGGACTGGATGGAAACACTTTATGCTGGGTCTTTAAACTATGAAAATTATATTTGTATTGCAGACTGCAGTGAAGTACTGAGAACTCATACTTGCTCTAAACAAGCTGAACCATGTACCTGATGCTGTACAGCTTTCCTGAAACTAAATTATCCTTCTGATAAATGTAATGTAAATAAATGTAAATAGGCCACCCTGTTGGAAGAAATCCACTTCCAGCATTCAGGCCAGCTACTCCAAAAATGGCTCAATTACTTATTAAAAAGAATAGCCAACAGTGTCTAAATGGCATGGAGTAGATCCTCAAGGTTTGTGTGATGAGAGAGAGAAGGTGGTAGCAGGAATAACCTCTCCTGCCATTATTGCTGGGAGACTCTCTTGAGGAACCCAACTTCATACTCCTTAATTATCAAAGCAGTATGCAGTAACTCAGCAATTCATCACAATGTACTTCTGCAGACATTTTGAACCAAAAACTTTCACCCAAATTGAAAGAAATTATGCCAGTTATTACTGTGTTTTAAATTTTCATTTGTAATCCCCATCAAAATTTTGTGGAATTTTAATGGAATTCTTATCTTGGATATTACATGAAGTATGATGTTGAGGCAGTAAAGGTATTTTTTTCATTTTTTCATTTTGGATGGCAATATGTATTTCCTTTGTGAGAATATTTAGAGGGTGCTAAGTATCACTGTGGAGGTGGACACCAAATGGCAAAATGTTGCAATGCCGGACCTTAAGGCACTTCACTTTTACTTTTGGTCTGGATATAGTTTTTCAAATACTAAGGCAAAATCAGTTATGGCAATAATCCTTTGTGCTTTATGTACCAACCTGGTACAGTCATACCTCCAGATTCACGGGATTTCAGTCTTGTGAGGCTCCCGCAAAACATTAAATCCGTGAATTTGAGTCAGACATTAACATGACAAATTATTGCCATAACTATGGCAACTTTGCAACACTACAAAATCCCAGGGCCCCTTAAGGTGTGGGGAGCGGTAGGAGTAGGAGTTTTTTCCTTTTAACTACAGTGGCTACCACAGGCAGGAGTGCTTTGTCTGAGGCTATGCATATGTGCTGGCAAGTCCAGGATGGCTGCCGCAGCTGAAAGAGCTGGAACAGGACCCACACCATGTCATGTGTTACAGTTTAAGACTTCCTCACGCCTGACAGGGACAGGAGGCCGGCCAGGGCTGGTGACATGGCCCAGGCCCCTGTGAGGTGACAGGCACCCTCGGCTGGGCACTGTCCATGCATTGACCAGGAAGCTCCGCAAATCACTGAGGCACATCATGGAAAAAAATCCATGAGTTGCTGAGGCCTCAAATATGACAGCATGATGTACCAAGGTATGACTGTAACTCAAACTGTATCCTGTATTTTATTAATTATAAATTTTTAGAAATTGTTTCACTTGTTTGGTTTCATTTGTTGGGGTTTTTTGAAACACACCACTAGGTTCTCTCCAAAAATCTTCACTATTCCCTTTTTATTATTGTTGACATATATTTTGTAAACTCAGGGTTTTAGAAAACTAGTTACTAGATGTGACTGTATCTGAAAAACTCCCTTGTCTTTGGAGGTTTGTTGTTGCTTGCTTTACACATGTAAGCTAATAATTTGTTGTTTCATTCATCCTTATGGTAGGAAACAACCTATGGTTGTAAATTTTGATTAAATTAGTCTTCAGCATACTGAGTAGTTTTGGTCTGCTCTGATGTCTCTCTACAGCTTCATTGCTGAAACACTGTGAACTTTTGTGTAGCTTCTTCAATCTATTCAGTATAGATGTAGCCTATAAATAGCCGCATTATTGAAAAACTGTGAAAGGTTCATTAGAGAAGTTGTGAAAATCTCCTTCAAGCCAGGGCTGATACAGTACCACTCCAAGTTACCTGAGAGTTTCAGCATATGGGTAACACTAGGCATGAAGCGTTTGCATGCCATGCTTTTGGCCATGCAGCAGCATCGATGCCTCACCCCCCCCTCACCCCCCTGCCGCCTCTTCCCTCGCCCCAGTCATCCCCTCAATCAGCCTGGCTTGCAGATTCACAAAGTATACCGCACTTCTTGCTGGCTCTGGGCACAGGGACGAAAGCACAGCACGTGGGAACTCGTGGTCACACTGACCTTGTCCCAAACCGGAACCAGGATGTAGCCAGGGCGTATTCGGGGGGCCAGGGCCACAGGACATCCTGCCCAATGTACCTACCAGCCAGTGCAGGCACAGCTAGGGAGATTAGTTATCTGAAAATCACACGCAGGCATAAGGACTTTGCTGACTCAATAGGAAGGCACTGCCTGAAATCAGTGGGACTTCTCACATGATTGAATTTACATGCTGGAAACGTCTTAATCTTATGCTCTGTGTTCACACAACTCGGGGGCAAAGAAAGGAAATTTGAATAGCAGCTGATGTCTGTTTTCTTTCAAAGGTACATGAAAAACAAATACAGTCATTATAACTTGTGCTTCTTGTTAGTTTAAATGGGTACATTTCTATTTATTTCACAGCTATCTGAATTAGAGCCTCCCATGTCTGGCTCTGGTGCTCAGGTAAATGAAGAATATGCGCAACTAGGTCCCCAGTTTGTAGGCAGACCCTATCCTACAGCCTTTGGGGTACTCCTTTGGAAGAGATGACAGAATGAGAGAGGTTTCCAGTATCATTCAAAACCATAAAAAAATTAATATCCCTTGTCTATTTTATAAAGTAAAATGCTCTCAGCTACTCGAATATTCCAAGTTGTGCATATNGCTGGGCGGCCCCGCCGGCCAATACGGACGCTCCACTCCGTTGCTCCCTCGCCCTGTCCCGGCGCAAGCCGCCAGGCACTTCTCTTCCCCATCTGTAGGCATGGAAACAGTAATGTGTGCCCACGGGGGGATCAGTTCCCCAGCTGCGCTTGGAGTAACAGGGAACAGCGTGACTCCCGTCCCCCCGCCGTTGGGCCGGGCTGGCGCCGCCCCACNTGGAGGTTTGTTGTTGCTTGCTTTACACATGTAAGCTAATAATTTGTTGTTTCATTCATCCTTATGGTAGGAAACAACCTATGGTTGTAAATTTTGATTAAATTAGTCTTCAGCATACTGAGTAGTTTTGGTCTGCTCTGATGTCTCTCTACAGCTTCATTGCTGAAACACTGTGAACTTTTGTGTAGCTTCTTCAATCTATTCAGTATAGATGTAGCCTATAAATAGCCACATTATTGAAAAACTGTGAAAGGTTCATTAGAGAAGTTGTGAAAATCTCCTTCAAGCCAGGGCTGATACAGTACCACTCCAAGTTACCTGAGAGTTTCAGCATATGGGTAACACTAGGCATGAAGCGTTTGCATGCCATGCTTTTGGCCATGCAGCAGCATCGATGCCTCACCCCCCCCTCACCCCCCTGCCGCCTCTTCCCTCGCCCCAGTCATCCCCTCAATCAGCCTGGCTTGCAGATTCACAAAGTATACCGCACTTCTTGCTGGCTCTGGGCACAGGGACGAAAGCACAGCACGTGGGAACTCGTGGTCACACTGACCTTGTCCCAAACCGGAACCAGGATGTAGCCAGGGCGTATTCGGGGGGCCAGGGCCACAGGACATCCTGCCCAATGTACCTACCAGCCAGTGCAGGCACAGCTAGGGAGATTAGTTATCTGAAAATCACACGCAGGCATAAGGACTTTGCTGACTCAATAGGAAGGCACTGCCTGAAATCAGTGGGACTTCTCACATGATTGAATTTACATGCTGGAAACGTCTTAATCTTATGCTCTGTGTTCACACAACTCGGGGGCAAAGAAAGGAAATTTGAATAGCAGCTGATGTCTGTTTTCTTTCAAAGGTACATGAAAAACAAATACAGTCATTATAACTTGTGCTTCTTGTTAGTTTAAATGGGTACATTTCTATTTATTTCACAGCTATCTGAATTAGAGCCTCCCATGTCTGGCTCTGGTGCTCAGGTAAATGAAGAATATGCGCAACTAGGTCCCCAGTTTGTAGGCAGACCCTATCCTACAGCCTTTGGGGTACTCCTTTGGAAGAGATGACAGAATGAGAGAGGTTTCCAGTATCATTCAAAACCATAAAAAAATTAATATCCCTTGTCTATTTTATAAAGTAAAATGCTCTCAGCTACTCGAATATTCCAAGTTGTGCATATGTTTTCTACATTTCTCTTTCTCTAAATGCTGAAGTTAGTAATCTCAAAATGAGACACTTATATCTTTGGTACATAATCTGAGATTATCCATATTCTTCTATCAAATGCTTTTGGTAGGAATGAAGAGGAATTCAAAACTAACAACCTGTAATATCTGAAAAATGCTATCCGGAATGAAAACATGATGGATAAAATAAATTGCTCTGTCTTCAACAAAAACCTCATCATTACTTCTATGTTTGTTTAGATTGTAGGGTAACAAACCTGAGCCTTCAACAGTTGTGAAAAATCAGACTGAAATTCCTGAGATCTCATTTTAAAGATTTCCTTCACATAAGGAGTCACTTAAAAAACTATGTACAGTTATACCTCCTCCATCGCGAGGAAAGGGACAGGCTAATACCCTTGCGAAACCCTATTCTCGCAAAGAACTGCAGGTCGTTAATATGCATGCAGGCCACGCCCATTGCTCCACCCCCTGGAACTCCGGAGGGCTCCAGGCACTTTTTTGCGTCTCCCCTCGGACTCTCTNACCCATTAATGTTAGCAATGACTCATCCAGTTTCTTTGTCCTTGGTTTGGTTTTTTTTGTAATTATGTAACGAATTCTTATGTCTTAAGGAACGCTGGCTTGGAGGTTTCCAGCAGCACAGGTTTTTGTCAGAGAATGCTGATTTGTCATAAGCAAAATGTTTTGCAGAAGCATCTTTGAATGAACTTCCGATGAAACACAGGGCAGGTTTCCATCATAAGCCCACCTGACTTCCTGCCAGCTTGCCTGGCACCTGTCCAGGCTCCTTGGCTCCAGGATAGCTTTGAACTGAATCTATAATTTTTCTGACTTCTTTTAGGATTTTTTTTAATTAAAGGGAAAAGGCTTTGACATAAATACACACTGGCTCTGCCTGGCTTTTTCTAATTATTTCAAATTAGGTATTTTGATAGTGAGGCTCTTGCATAACCCAGTCCCGTGTTTTGTTATGTGGAAGACCCAGAGCATCTTTCCTCCCTTCCAGAGAAGCTTCTCTGGTTAAACTATCCTGGAAGTGAAGTATTTTTCATACCACATTATGCTTAATTTCTGAGCATTTTTAGGAGACCTTCTGGGGACAATACTGTCTCCTCTATTTTCTAAAATGCCTGATTGCATTGAGGTTTCTCAGTATTATCAGTGCCCTTCAGCACTGTCTCCTTCACTCACTTCTCCCAGGCCACTTTCTAGGACAGAAGCTGCATCAACCTTTCTGCTGTCTTCTGGTCACTCATGGCTGCTGGAATTGTGGACATGAGGTGGTTTCTTGGGACACAGAGATGAACGATAGAAAGCCACCTTCATGGCTGGCTCATGGTGCTTTGGCTGCTGCTCCTGGTTTTATCTGCTCTATCTTCTCTTTGAGCCTGGGACATTTTTCTGCACTTCAGTCTGAATCACCTGGGGAGTGCTGGTTGTTTCATTTCTTCTCTTTAATGTGGGGTTATCTGAGGGCAGGGCCTTCTGCTGGCGTGTGCCAGGATCCTGGCAATGGTGAAACAAGCTGGAGAAGGCAGATCATTTCTCTTTCACCTCAGGACTCATGTCCTAAGTAGTCACCTTTATCTGCCTTTGTACTCCAAACTTTTAACGTCCTATACAGTGTTGGGGTTTTTTTAACTTCAGCTCATGAGTTATGTAATATGTCATCAGTATGTTCTGTCTGTGTACTGAGGTTAACTTGGCCTTACATCAAGAAGATCTGGTGATTTAAACTTGGGAGTTGATTTGGTCTTGGTGTTACCAAACAACAGAATCTAGCTCTAAGTGTCATTTTAATATTCATTCTCTTTAAGCATTAGAGTATCTGATTTTTTCCAGAGTTTTAGTATTAGAGTTTTAGTATTTTCTGAATCATTACATTTGAAAATGGATTGCTCAAGAGGCTAGCAGAGCAAACAAGATCAGCCTGTATTGCTGTCACAGTACAACCAGGACCCGTAGAAAGAATTTACAAAGAAAGTGATGTGTCCCAGCGTAGTTTTCTTGGTGATATTTTAAGTCCTGCCAGACTCTGAAACCTCCAAGAAGAGGCTTTAAGTCTTAGAGACATGAGAGAAAGAGACACTGCCAGCAGAAGCTGACACAAGCAGAGAGAAAGATAGGAAGAGGACAAACATCAACCACATTCTGCTTAAGTACAGCCTCTGATAATTAGATTGTTCAGTCTTCATAAATGTACCCACAATCTGCCTCTTTCTGCACTAATGCCTTGTCCTGCTTACATTGCCCATCCATTGTCCTACCAACTGGTAGCCCACCAGTTCTTCGCTTATCTCTTCCGCTCTGCATTTTCACCCTCTCTTCTCTCCCATCCTTTTCCTCTGAAAAATTATTTTGCAATCTACAATTAGTGCACTTGGCTGATGTCTCACTGGGCATATCAGGAAGTTTTCTGGATCACTCATGGGTGGAGTTTCCCAAAAACATCAATTTGGCGTTAACGTTGTATAAACAATGGGCCTGCCAAACTCTGAATAGTGTGAGGCACTCTCAAAATGTTGTGCTTCCTCACAGATTTCTCTCATGATTGCCTCACACAACAGAGACACCATGGCCTCCAAAGTCACACAGCAAAAAATAACCATGGGCATAGCATCAGCATATGCCAGGAGAAACCTGCATCATGTTCATGTGTTTCTTTCAATTTGCCCAAAGCATCAGTACCTGGTTGGTAAAAGCCTATCCAGGTGACCATTAGGAAGTCTTGGTGGGTGACAGAGATAGATGTGTATGTACATTTTCAAAGTTGGATGTGAATTACCAAGATAATTTCTGCCAACTGTCATGGGATAACAAACTGTATAGTAATGACATTGCTTGCAACAGTTATGGGATCCAGTTTAAATCAGGACATTGTCTGTAAGAGGATTTAAAATAAGTATTACAGTCCATACAGCACTAATATGGCTTGACACAGAGAATAATTTAGCTCATTTGGGAGCTCTTACTCCTAGTCAGGAAAGCAGTGGGCAAGAGCTCCTATAGTTATTTCAATCACAAAGTTGAGGTACCACAAATAACTCTCCTTTCCTGCATTTCTTTTTGTAAGAGGCTGTTGGCAAAAATTTCCCAACATTTGAATGATAGGCATCCTTTTCAGAATTAAATTTTCTAGAAATTTTCTGCCTTTTTGAAGAATGAGATAATGTGTGACTTACCCCTTTGGACCTTTGCTGGAGCCATTCTGGCATCAGGAAACATACAGACAGCTGATGGGAACTAACTGGTGCAGGAGACATTTCATCTGAGGACAGAGGCAAGCAGCTCACTGAAAGCTGTCACAGTGAATGACCCAGGCCAGATCAAATGCAAATACAATGGGACCAAGACTAGCTCAGCATGGAGATTGAGACTGGGATAAGGAGACGAGAGTATCTGAGAAATGCAGAGAGGCTGAGGACTGAGACACTGAGAAGTTTGGAGAAGGAATGAGGAGATTTGTAGTGTTGGGAGAAGTCAAGATTGGAATAAAGGAATTACCTGGTCCATTAGATCCTGTTTCCTGCCAGGTTGCAAAGCAGCCTGTAGCTTGACTAGACATCTATTGAGCCACTTGCTTGGTATTTTCCCCAACTGTTCACCTTCCTCGTGGTGTGAGAGAGCATGAAGGTTAGCACTCTGCTTCTGCTCTTGGTTGCTTCACCTGTTCAAGAGGCAAAGGTTGATGTGGTGATCCTAAAAGCATAAAGAAAATGCATACAGACAAAACTATCTGGAACTGTATTTTAAAATCCTTTTACTAAGGCAAGTCCTGAAAATTGGATTTTATCTTTGCATCTGTATCATCAGTCTAGCAGCTGCACTCTATAGAAAGCAGTGGGATGGAGAGCTGAAAAGGAGTGCAAGGAGGGAGATTTAAAACCCCAAACCTGGTGACTGCAAAGTTATAAGCAATAGGTTTGAATTCTTGATTGAGATCTGAGACAGCCTACAAGGGAGAAAGTAGAGTTTAAATCAAGAAACAATGAAAAGCAATGCTGTGATTATAAGTCCATTCAATAGCTTTTATGACAATAGGAATCTGAAGAAGGCCTTTAGAGGGAAGTCGTAATTACTTTTACATTAAAACTGAAAAGTAGAAATGAGGAAAATCCACTTTAGTACAGTGATGAGTATCCCCGCCTCTCATGCAGGAGACCAGGGCTTCTATTTCCACCAAGGAGGCAGTGCTGCCATTTTAAGAGTTGGACTCGATGATCCTTGTGGGTCATTCAGCCTCTAACAAACAGCTCATGCTCCTTCCTCTTGTGTTCATGAACCCACTGACTCCAAGGTATTTTCCAGTTTCCTAAGTACCCTGCAAAATTTCCACCCTGCTCTCTTCTTGCCGGTGGCACTGAGAAGGTATCACCTTGGCTACTGTGCCTGTTGCTCTGTGCCTGTTGAAGGCTTCTTCTCAAGCACAGGAAGCTCCATGACTGGAAAAGATGCTGAGCTAAGCACAGCATCCTCAGGGAGCCTAAAAGGTTTAATTTCCTACAAAGCCCAGCACTGCCACTAAGAATGCTTTACCTCAAGCTGTGTCTGCTGCCTCTCAATATGCTCCCTTGGTGCCCCTGGCACGGTGTGCAACGCCTGGCTGTATGGTAAGGGGAGACAGGGCTTGCTTTAGAGTGTGTGGCAAGGGTTTGGAGCAGCAGCCTCAGGTAGATGCAGGGGAAAGAGAAAGGAAACCTGCTCAGTGAACTAGAAATTCCCACACAGTGTTGTCAAACATGCTTGCTCACTGGTGTGGAAAAGGGAAGCTGCAGAGAAGATAAATGAATTTGAACGCACTTTAATTGAGATTACAGGCATATGGTGTTGGTGCCATTTGTTTTCCTCTTCCTGCTCTGCAGTGGGGCTCTAATACCTTCACGCATTTGCCTTTATGTGCCATGTCAAATGAGAAGACAGCAAGCAGCCTTTTTCTGTCCACTCTTTGGAGCCACACTAAAAGCTCTAACTTTGCCCTGAACTTTGCCAAACCAACAATCATGATTTTCAGAAAAAGTACAGACAGATTGCAAAACCAGATTTAAGCAGCTCTGACTTACTTTTATTAAAAATTTCAGCTGCTCCTTGGAGGATCTTTACTATTTTCCAGCAACAGAAAGGGATCGATTCAAGGAGGGAGAGGAAACATGATGTCCACAGTACCTCATGTACATTCACTAGCAGCTGGATAGTTAGTTTTTATTGTTATGACAGTATATTTAGTGTTTTGTAAAGAGATACTTAGGGAGCTGTTCCCCTTGTGCAGCAGTTTGTTAGTTGTAAGATTCTGACATAATCCTTTAATTATGCATTGCATCACCACAAAAGCAATTTTAGTTCTCTCCCCTGCCTCATGCAGCATCTCGGGATGCTCTGCCTTTGAATGTGAACAAGCTATTGTTTAACATAGCTTTAAATCATTACAGAAATATTCTGCAGCATCCACTGGGAAAGGCTGCTTCCATCTGCCCTGTTCATTTCTCACAGTCGCTTTGGGAACCAGGGCCAGTAAACACAGAAATTTTGTTTAAAGGTTAGGCACGGAGTAGCATGATCTTCATATACTGTGCAAGCTAAGAATATGTGAAGGTGTCACCCATAAATATTTAAAGACAAAGTCAAAGCTTAAGATTAAGCATCTTTCCCAACCTTCACATGAGTATCTTTCTATTCATTTTTCAAAACTGTGTATGACACAGTATAGGACTTGCAAGGGACTTAAATGCTAAAGACTACTTAAAAATGTCTGTAGTACAGTTAAAGCCAATTGGCATCTCTCATGGCACCCATGACACAAACCCTCTGCAATAGACTCTGGCCAGCTCAGTGCCATGGCACTGCAACCTGACTCAAACTCTAAGTCTGTAGCTCCTGAAAAAGAAGTCAAGACTATTGTTTTTCTTCTGAGAAAAATGTATTTTTTATTATGGCTTAGACTTGCACAAAAAGTATAAAACATGGCCTAATGTTTTTCCATATATTCTGTATTTGATGCTCCTATTGTCCCAGAGTTTATGTTTAAAAAAATTATTTAAAAAAACGTTGTATTAAATTTACATCAAAGGAAAGCTAGGGAAGTAGAAACATGAATAACGAACACATGCATAATGTGATTCTGAACAAAGAAACCTGTGCCGTCAGTGCAGGGATGGGCCATGTGGGTACACATGTATGTCATTGATGTGTATTGCTAACACATGTTGGGGTCATCCAGATATGCTCAGCTGAGATCGCTGTTTAAAGCTAAACTTGATAGAATATGGTTTGTAGGTACTGTGGCAATGACTGCACTTTACATCTTTAGAGACTGGTTACCACAATCCTTTATGCATTATCCTATACAGGCTTCTCTATATAGTTTGTGGCAAAGGGAGAGTGTAAAGAACATATAAAAAAATTGCAGGTGATAATGATATTCTGAAAGTAGTTCATACATATCTTTAAAATGAAAGGGGAAAAATCATTAAATTGTAATTAAATTGTAATGAATTTCACCCACTCAGAGTTTCAAAGCAGTTCAGCAGTTTGTCTTCTTCATCAACCTGCCAGCTTTTCCAGTGACATTCAGGTCATGGCCAAGGGGCCACAGTTCTGCATGGAAGTGAGGATGCATTTGCCCAGAGCACCTGAAAGGTTCTTGTTTCAGAGCATTTCCACAGGAACTGAGGACATGCTATCCTTAACAATCACTGTCTATTACTGTTAATACATTTCTGCTTTCCGTTACAAGCAGCTATGGCCCTGGTTTTGCTGTCCTTCATGGCACCCTTAAACTGAGGCAGCACTCCACTGACTAGCTGGCCTTTATCTCCAGATTTTCTGAATGTTCAGCACCCGGAATATTGCAGCAGATTTTCAGAAGCGGGCAGCCATCAGTCAGAGTAATTACAATTTGGGCCAAAAGCTTGGAATACTGCCCCAGATCTGGATATGTAGTGCTTTCTTGCAGGTATCACAGATCTGATTTTGGAAGTCACCTAACTCTGTGCTCCACAGAGCTGGGCAGTGTGCAGTCAGGATGAAGGTGGCAGGTAAGTGCCTGTCACACATGGTTTGTGATACTTGTGGTGCAGAGAAGAAGAGGAAAAAATGAGAATTCAGCTTGTGAAAAATGACAGTTATGAACAGGAGGATCCATAAATACATTACTCATTTTCTGTTAATATAATCAGCTGGTTGGCCTACTGCATGCAGGATTGAGGTAGCCACTTAAGTTTTAGCACGTTATAGCTAAACACACTAACGCAGGTCTTTAAACACTGAGCCCCTAAGTTCACAGAATCACACACAGAATATTCCGAGTTGGAAGGGACCCACAAGAATCATTGAGTCCAACTCCCAAGTGAATGCCCATATAGGGATTGAACCCATAACCTTGGTGCCATGAGCACCATGTTTTATCTATCTGAGCTAATCTCAGGGTCATGCCATCTTTTTTTTTTTTTTTTTTTAATAACCAATTCCCCATCCAATCATCCCATTATCCAGACCATGTCACTGAGTTCTTCATCCAGTCTTTTCTTAAACACCTCCAGGAACAGCAACTCCACCACCTCCCTGGGCAGACCATTCCACTGAGAGATCACTCTCTCTGTGAATGGTTCTCCAAGTGGCACCTAAGGAAACCAAGATTTATGTTCATTATGCTGGGATCTTAAATTTCCATCTATGTTATCACTGAAAGATGCTTATTGCTGCACAAATTCAAAACAGTTGAAAAAAATTCAGGGGGAGAGAATTATAATCAACCTTAAATTAGTAGTTTTCAAGACAGTAACCAGTAAAGTCAATTGTAGAAGTAGGTTTCTTGAATTTTGGCCTCACCAAAGGCAGAGCCAAGGGTAAAATAAGGGAGATGGAATCAATGAATATAGTATCAGGGTTATTCAATGGCCAGTTGGCCTTTTTCATTGATTCTCAAAAAGCATTCTACCTATTTTGAGAGCAGACTAAATAAATGCAGTTCACCAATGTTAAAAAGACAAACAACAAGGGGGAAAAAATCCAACAAAGTCCTCAAGCCAAAACTAAAGACCCCTGCTAGTCCCTTGAGGTAGTCAAGGTCACTCCCTAGTAATTCTCTCATGACTTGTGGGCAGACAAAGCTGTTCCAGCCCAAATGTGAGGCAGAAAGCCTTGGCAGCACAGTGATGTAGCATGGGGCTTGGCTTGAGGACGAGCCCTCACACTCCAGCTATATTTCAGCGCACTGCCAGGATGGCCCAGGCTGCCCTCCCCCATACTACAGTGAGTAAATGCACTCACAGTGTGTCTGAGTGCTTGCACAAGATTCCACCACATGCACAGAGAGTTGTTGAAGCTCTGCTCTGCCAAAGTCAGTGTGAATTTGTTCACTGACTGGTGAAGGCAGGATTTCCCCCCCACGGACACTTACCTCCTCCCGGATGCAAGTGTTTGTGTATATACATACACTTTACAATACAAAGTACTTACAGGAAGGCATTTTCGCTCTTCAAATTTTTCTTCAACTTCACATTACATGAAGTCATACCCTCACTGTCACAGTTTCTCACAGCTTAATGGTGTTGAGGAGCCCTTCTTGCTCCTGACTGCTGCAATAACAATCAGGCTGAGAGGAAGGGGAAATGAGCAGTGCAGCACACGCTGTACCTTTGAGCCACCAGCTATTGTTAAGAGCATGTTGCTCCAGACAAGAGTGGCAGCAAGGCCAAGGTGGGAAGCAGGTGTAACCTGCCTGGAATAACCAGTCTAGCAAAAGCTGATTTTTAATTTACATGAGTACTCCTACTTCTCAGATGCCTTTTGTCACCAAACTGAAAGAGGTTTTGCATTCCTGTTGCTCAACACTTAAAAGCTTAACAAACGCCTTTACAGCAAACTGAGAGCTCATTTTCTCATGTTGGTCATTCATCTGCAAAGCCAACAATAATTTTTTCAACTCCATATCATAGCACAGCATTTCTTGTGCAGCAGTTTGCTCTCAGGAAGCACGTTTCCAGGCCCTTTGCTACAATTTGGGTTCTTCACAGAACAGTCTTCAATTTCCCCTCCTTGCTTACCCTGCTTGTCCAACTTGGTATCTTTCTGCTCTCTTCAGAAAGTCCCATCCATAAAGGCTGCCCAGGCTGTGGTAGCCTCAGTGCAGTACTTTACACAGGCTAGGTCTGCACAAGTGTGTGGCCTGGCATGATTGATCAGGTTTGGACTGCTGCTGGGAGACCCAAGGCCAATTCAGGTACCTCACCCCCTAAATTCAATTGCAGTGTGTTGGAGAACTAGGCAGCCCTTGCTAAATCCCTGTGCTATTCACAGACACCCTTTAGGGTGGTTTACAAACACGAGTGCAAAGGTCCTTGCCAGAGTGCATCAAGCCAGCAATGCACATATTCAAACCCCCCTCTTCTCTTTAGTGCAGGACTTACTGTCCTGCCGTGCAAAAAAAGCCTACTTGTGACCACATTTAGATCACTCTGCTCCTGATCTGCAGCTTTTTTTAATACCTTGTTTTCAGATACCTGCCTGTGTTCACTGAACACTCACACACTGTGCAACACAATACAAATGAAGATGTTCAGTCCAGCTTCCACACTATAAAAAATTATGATGAAAGGACATCATATCTATGCTGCTATTCCCCACCAGGACACTATCTCTGCTTCCTTTCCTCCCTCAAGTCCTGGAGATGAAATATTAGCCTTTTATACACCCTGCTCTTGGAATGCCTTCCATGGTTGGCTGATCCCTGTCCAGAATTATCCATCAGCAGCAGGGCACAGCATCTTGGCAAGTTAATCAGTGGACTATAAGAAGGTCTGGTATTTACTGTCCCTTACTAGGCATTTTCTATACTTGTCCCTTATATATCTTTTCTACTCATAGTTATTGGTCTTTTTCTACCACAGGATTCTTTTTGTGAAAGAGCGTTTGCCCCTGTCTCCTCCTGCCCCTCATGCAGCAGCTCTCAACTTCAGTTGGACATTGCTTGGTTTCCTTAAGGAGTTAGCTCAACATCCTGTCAAAAAGCCCCACCAACTGATCATTGAGTGATTATCTTTCTCTCCTTCCCCAGCTGCTTTTGCCCTACTCCTGGTAGCTTGCCTTACTTGACTGGCTGAAATAATGCTGAAAAACAAGGGAATAAAACTGTCAGAAATGGTCTTTTCCCCAGGGAAAATTCTCTTCTTTAAATAGATCCCTTGCATTTGGGAGGAAAAATAAAGTTTTTATCTCATTAACATATGATTCCCCAGTCATCTGCACTTCTGAGCTCTGTACTTAATTTATGTTCACTCCCAACATATATGATTTAACCTGGAGCTATGATATAAAGACTCAGACTATGAGAAAAGGAATGAAGATTCAGTATTAGTAATCAGTTCAGATTTATTTTACTCAGTGGTGACTGGGGACAACAATGACTTACAAGCAATTTTGAACTGAACAAAATACATCTGTCCCTGAGCTTCAGTGGAGATGCTTCCATCCACACCGCAAGAGCTGTCATTGTTTCCTTATCTATCACTTCCCACTTGTGGCATCATTTCATCCAGTCCATAGTAACCTGCCATCTGCACAGTCAAGAAACTCTGAAAATGTTCTTAATTTCATACCAGGAAAGGCCATAACTTGTGCTTCATATGAAAAATGTCTCAGAAACTCTTTCTGTGCTACAGTAAATTCTTGTCCAAAATACAGGAGGATACAATTCTATGTTGTCTGTATTTTTCTTTTTGCTGCATTGTTTTTAAGCCCTAGTGTAATATACTGTAATAAATAATTTTGCAGTTACTCTAATAAATCTGTATTTTGCTTTGCATCTTTCAGCATTGAATTGCTTGTGTCTGATTAATAAATGAAGATGGGAAGAGGTAAGAAGTCATCCCCATGTGGGACTGGACTGGTACAGTACAGGCCACAGCATGTAAACACGGTGGTGCAAAGTCCCATCTCCCCTGTATTGTAAGTGTCCCTGTAAGAATAACAAACTTGTCTAATTCTTACAGGGTTACAATGATGATAACTGGTCTCAAATATATTTATAATCCAGCATCCAGGCTGTTGAGTTGTGTGGGTGACAAGCAGTGCCATTGGGATGATGGCTCAAACCAGCTGGCATTCCTGGCTTGTGGGAAGTACCATGCAGCCATGCCTGTACTGCTTCCAGAGTCAGATGAGGCAAAAAGTAGAATGACTGTGTCCTCATGGGGTTAAGCCCAAACTCATCAGCCCTACACAGAGTTGGCTGAGCCATGAGTACATCACCTTCTGAGCTGGAAGGAAGAGACTCAAGCTGCCACTAGTGTAGCTCAATTTGAACAGGAACCCTATGCTCAGGCCAGCTCTTCTTCAAGACGCAGAAGTGCCAGCTCACTGAAGTGCCACCAGCCCAGCTCCCATAGGATTTACTAGCTAGAGCAGAGAACCTGCTTGGGGAGGACTGGTTGATTGCCATCACAGCCACACTGTTTCTTCAGAAAACAGAGTGCTGGGAAGGTAACACAGTGACACCTAAGCCCTATATGAGAATTAGGAGCATTTGTACCTGTATTATTTCCAGTATATTACCTGTATTATTACCTGTACTCCATCCAGGAGTAGCCATCTTTCAACAAAAGAAATCCATATGTCACTTTATAATCCTAGGCAAGCAGACACCATAGAAACCCTTGCACTGGCTCCTCTATCATCATAGCTCACAACTCAGGTATAACTGATCATAGCGTCACAGAATCATTTAGGTTGGAAAAGACCTCTAAGATCATCCAACCGTTAACCCACCACCACTAAGCTGTGTCATGGTGATACGTATGACTGGAGAGATGCTTACGTGCAGTACCCATCTTCACAGTATTTCTTTCTTAACTCCTTCTGCTAAATAGCATCCTTCAATGTTGAATTGGCTAAAATCATTCATATTTTTCTCATGTTCTGTTCCCAGAAGTCAGTGAGGACTTCAGAGGGAGCAGTTATGCTGGCTCTGAGAGTCCTTCCTCACCAAATATTTTAAGCATCTAGATGGCCAAACACTAAACTTTGTGACCATCCAGTACTTACAGGAGGCTTATAAAAAGGATGGAGAGTGGTGTTTTATATGGGCAGGTAGTAATAGGGCAAAGGGAAAAAAAATTAAAGTGAAAGAGGAGACATTCAGACTAGATATTAGGAAGCAATTCATTACTCAGTGGGTGGTGATGCACTAGAACAAATTGCTCAGTGAAGTTGTGCATGCCCCATCCCTGGAAATGTTCAAGGCCAAGTTGAATGGGGCCCTGAGCAAGCTGATCTAGTGGGTGGCATCCTTGCCCTTTACAGAGGTATTGGAACTAGATGATCTTTGAGGTCGATTCCAACCCAAACCATTCCATGATTCTATTATACCTGAGTCTGATCCTGTGTACCTATCCCATCACCTTTATTGCTACAGGTGTCTCACTAAGAGTATGCAGGTTCCAATGGAAAACCTGCTTTGTATTTGTAGTATTTGAGTCTGGAAATTCTGTCAACAAGTAGAAGTGGTAACACGATCAAGACCAAATATCAACATCCCAATTGCTAGAAATAGTATTTGGTTTTAAAAGGCACCATCCAAAACATAGCAATAATAGGGTTTTTTTTCTACACTATGCTTCCCTTATGATTTCAAGATTTTTTTCTTAGGCATGAATGCTAGAAACACTGGAGATTATCACAAAATTGCAAATTTTGAGGAGCTAGGACTTAGTGGAAAATTACATATGTCACAAGATTAACACTAAAACTGAAACAATAAGTTGTACCGCAGTATAACTGAACAGGTGTGCAGAACTCCACTAACTTTATCATCAAGAAATACAGTTATGCAGTAGAACTGTCTCTTAAGCCTGTATTTCAAGCAAGTCAGAACTGACACTTCTTTACAGCCATGGAATCCAGCCAACAAAGCCTGCCGAGGTTGTGCTACCCTCCCACATCCTCCATAGTACCAGGACAAAGGCACACGGGAACTAGTGGGCAGCTGCTACTCAAAGCTGCATTGAGGCTGTGTTTTCACAGGGAGTTTGTCCTGGAGAACATTAAGAAATCTTTCCCTTTAGTTTTCATATCAGGTTTTCAGATCAATGCTCTTCCCAGCCTCTCCTCCTCTGGGCTGCTCACAGTGTGGAGTGCTCTTTTCCTGTTTACCCTCACAACCTTTTTTATTGCTAGACAGGATTTTTTTTAAAAAAAAAGCACACTCAAGCCCTTGCTTGTTTTTTCTAAAGCTCTACAGGGATTTGTCGGCGTCTTTTGCAGCAGGTCATCCTGTTTTCAGACAAAGTTCCTGTCTTGTTAAAAACAATAATTTCTGGATGTCTCTGTAGTGCTCCTGCTTTTAATCATCATGAATCCTTGAGCCATACAATCTGCACTGCAAATATTTAGCATGTGTTTGTTTGTTTGTAGCAAAAAAAAAAAAAAAAAAGGGAAATACAGGAAAAGCCCACAGAACCTTTATGAACTGCTGCCTTTCTGCAGGACAGGAGACATCTGAGCACTGTAGTAACACAGGTCAGCTGTGCACAGGCTGTGACATGCTCAGGACGAAGGCTGTGACTATCAGACAAAGTGGCAGCAGCAGCCAAGTTCCTTTACCATCACTCAAAATGCCCTTGCTGCTCCGGGTGGAAGCAAGTTGCCAGCAGGTGACATCTCGCACGTAGTTGCATACTACACTGGCAAAAAAGAACCATTCGGCTATATAGGTATGGTCTGAGCCATACTCTCCATTGGCTTCCTAGGCTTCATTGTCTGAGCCCACCACATATTTACAGTTGGAATAGACGTTGATACCCAAGCATACTTCACATCTGCCACAATAATCATTGCCATCCCAACAGGCATCAAGTATTCAGCTGACTCGCCACCCTTCACGGAGGTACAATCAAATGAGAACCCCCTCGGCTTTATTTTCCTCTTCACTATCGGTGGCTTAACAGGTATCATTCTAGCCAACTCCTCACTAGATATTGCCCTACACAGGTTTCCCATGGTAAGCTTCAGGAGAAACTCTCAGAGCATGGACTGGATAGAAGCATTTTATGTTGGGTTAGGAATTGGTTGGATGGACGAGCTCAGAGAGTGTTGGTGAATGGTGCCACATCCAGCTGGCAGCCAGTCACTAGTGGAGTCCAACAGGGGTCAGCATTAGGATCGGCACTGTTCAACAACTTTATTGACGATATGGATGAGGGAATTGAGTCCATCATCAGCAAGTTTGCAGATGATACCAAGCTGGGGGCAAATGTTGAACTGCCAGAGGATTTTATGTACTGTTACATACAAGGAGGTGATGAAATGTGTTTCAAAATATGTATGTTTAAAGAGGCCACAAGCCTGTAGCTCCATTACAAGAAAGGGTTTATTGTGTGCTTCCTGATGCTAACATTCACACAAAATGATCATCAATCAAAGTTTCAAGGTTTGGTAAATTTACCCCTGACAGTTCTTATAGGAAGACGTTACACAATCCCTAACCAAAATGCTTTGATCTCCTAAGTCAAAGTCAATACGTCCAGCTGGATAAATAGCATTAAGCCCAGCACTGCTTCCTGTGTAAGTGATAAAAAATTGATAAAAATCCTGACTTTCAGAAGAACAGGTGCTTTAAATCAATGCAGCATAGTTCACCAAAGCTACTAATACCACTCCTGGAAGTCTTGTCTGGAACCAAAAAGTTTGAAATTTTCATTCTTCTTAGTTCAGAAATGCAGTTTTAATTACGTAGGTTTTAGGCAGCTACAACCAGTCATACTCTGTGCCCATATCAGCCAGAACTGTGCCATTTTCTTAACTGGACCAGAGCCCCAGAGGTGAGATTCAGCCTCTTGCACTGCCAGGCTCCCTGGAGGGCAGCTGGATTAGTTTCCAAGGATGTGTTCATAGAAGTACCTTTACAGCCTTGTCCCTGGTCCCTGTCCTAGACAGTCCTCTCTTTTCACATACTACAGTGAAGCCATCCCTCTAACTTTCAGGGTCCCACCATTTTCAAATCCCACTTAGTCTCCTTGAACTTCTAATGACCATGGTGAAAACATTTCATCCTCCTTCTCTTTCTCCTTGTATTACCATGGGCTTACAGCCACTTTTTCTGGGCAACAGCAGGGCTGCTGGGTTTGGGTAGATTTTCTTCCATCCGGCTAATCTGCTTCCCAGTATCAATAATCTGTTTTAACTGCCCATTCCCCTCCTGCCCCAATAATAATGACATCTTTGAAAGCTTGAGATAAGTATCCTGTTACAAAACAGATGATGAGGATCACAGAATCACAGAATCACAGAAAATTATGAGTTGGAAGGGACCCACAAGGATCATCTAGTCCAACTCACCATCTAATACCCGTACAGCGACCAAGAGCACATCCTAGAGCGTAATACCAACCTAGATGCCTCACAGTCTAGCAGGCCACTCCGAGCCGGAAGGGGCCCAGGGTCATCCAGCCCTACACCCCCCAGCTAGACCATGTCACTAAGCTCCTCGTCCAGTCTTCTCTTAAACACTTCCAGGGATGGCGACTCCACCACCTCCCTGGGCAGCCCATTCCAATATGCAATTACTCTCTCCGTGAAAAACCGCTTCCTAACGTTAAGATTAAACCTCCCCTGGCGTAGCTTGAGGCTGTGCCCTCTCGTTCTGGTGTCGTCAGCCTGGAAGAAGAGGTCTACACCCATCTGGCTGCAACCTCCCCGCAGGTAGCTGTAAACAGCAATGAGATGTTACTTTCATCCTCTAAGTCACTACTTGTGGGGGAGTGCAGATTGTCTGTTTAGCCATATGGATGGTTTTCCATCATTCACAAATGTCACTGACAGCAGGGCAAAAAAAATTTTTTTTACATGATATTTGGGTTGCTTCAGCTGAAGTTGCCTTTCAGAAGGTAAAATTAACCCTGGCCCAAGGGCCACTCGATAGCAAGTACAGCTCACATGTTTTCTGAAAGTCCTGAAAACATGTGAAATTTCAGAACATGGACCTTGGAGGAAAATCTTGAAGGAAATCTTTGACATACAGATCTTAGAAATTCATTATGAATGAATGAAATGGTACACCAATCTTCTGAACCACCTATCTTCTCTCTTCCAAGTATACAGTGACTGTGGGTTCCTAGAAGTACTATGTGTTCTAAAAAAACCCAATGAATTGCTTGCTAGAAACCCTTCTTTGGACCTCAGGGAATGAAAGGAGTTGGAAAACAAAGTTCTCCCTGCCACACCTCAAGAACCATTTCGTACTTCCTCCAAACGACCATGCTCATGAAGAAGTGTAGAGTGTCCTCTCACCCAGCAGCAGAAATAAAACCAGATACCTTAAGTTTCCACAAACGGCCTGGCTAGGCAAATTGTAAAGCTAAAGAAAATAGTGTCTATCTAAGAATTTGTTGACTATTTTCTTCTCAAGCCAGTAAGAAGAGCTCAGACCAGACTAGATGTGCAGCCTGTTCTCAGAGACAGTATGTTTCATGGGGGGTTATTATCTCTGGTTCAGCAGCCCCGGTTTGTCTAAACCTTGCTCCTTCCTCCTTGATCTCAGCCANAGTTTCCACAAACGGCCTGGCTAGGCAAATTGTAAAGCTAAAGAAAATAGTGTCTATCTAAGAATTTGTTGACTATTTTCTTCTCAAGCCAGTAAGAAGAGCTCAGACCAGACTAGATGTGCAGCCTGTTCTCAGAGACAGTATGTTTCATGGGGGGTTATTATCTCTGGTTCAGCAGCCCCGGTTTGTCTAAACCTTGCTCCTTCCTCCTTGATCTCAGCCACAGTTTATAACACCACTCAAGTGAGCAGGAAGTCTCCTGAGTGCTCCCAAAGAAATTCTTGCTCTAAGGGGTGACCGTAGGCAAAAGCAACTTCAGCAAAAGCTTAGTTCCCTTCTTGCCAACCTATGTAGCCCTCCTATCAGTCTGCCTCACAGCAGGACATGTAGGACACACATCAGATGCCAGGAATTGTTCACAGTCAAACTCTTCAACCCATACTGAACGGAGGCAGCCTCATTTGTTTTTGGAAGCCTGAGTAGGAAGGGCAGGTGGCAATTTGGGAGGAAAGGAGACAAGGGACACAGGGCTGAATCTGCACAGATCCATAGGGCAGACGTTGGCATAAGGGAGATTCTGGTGTCATCTTCACCTTACTTGTAATCCCTGGTTGTACCTCACCTTGCCACAGCAGGTCCTGATCCTTCTGGCTTGTTTTTCCTATCTCATCTGTGCTGTCCATGTGGTCAGAAGCTCATTTCCCCCTTCCTTTTTAAAGGCTGAATCCGCCTTAATGGCAACAATCAATTCAAAACTCTGAGAATAAAAAGCCCTTAGTCAATTTTTCTGCAATTTTGGCCTCTTTTGCCTTCTAAAGTAGTATGTAACATTTTTTTTCAGGGACTCAGCTGCAAAATCAATATAGGCTTTGCTTTTAAGATGAAAAAGACAATACCCACCACAGATCCTATTCCAGGCACTGCTTCTTCCTCACTATGTCAGCTAAACCTAGCTTGAAAAACTGCAATAAAACCATTCACAGGGAGGTGAGGCACTACACCTAAAATGGTTTCCACAGCACAGACTGGTGTTATTCTAATGGTTGTGAATTTTTCTATTGTATCTTGCTGCTATTTTGATGTTACAGTTACTATTTGTTGCGAAACATATCAATGAAGAGAACTGGTTCAATTTACCCGCAGTTGCCTCATCACTAAAACTATAATACCTTCTGATCTATTTGTTTCCAGTTCAGTCGGTAGCTCAAGAATACTGGTCATCTTTCTCAGATTAGATAAATAGCATTAAAATAATTGAATCAAGTGATAACTCCTCAATAGAGAGGGACAATTAACACACTATAATCAGTATTTTCCCATAACAATATACCTCTTAGCTTTACCAACTACATAATAATGCAGTATTCATACATTTACTTTTGTAGGTTTTCAGTAAATAAAAAGTCCAGCTAACAAAACCCTACAAAGGAAATACCTTGCAGTACATTTCTGAGTTGCTCTGAAGCAGACTGATGTGGGTAGGTGCCCTCTCCCCATCTGTACCATCTGACATAGCAGAGGCATCACGTGTGATGTTAATGAATTTAAAGCAGAAAGANTCTAAACCTTGCTCCTTCCTCCTTGATCTCAGCCACAGTTTATAACACCACTCAAGTGAGCAGGAAGTCTCCTGAGTGCTCCCAAAGAAATTCTTGCTCTAAGGGGTGACCGTAGGCAAAAGCAACTTCAGCAAAAGCTTAGTTCCCTTCTTGCCAACCTATGTAGCCCTCCTATCAGTCTGCCTCACAGCAGGACATGTAGGACACACATCAGATGCCAGGAATTGTTCACAGTCAAACTCTTCAACCCATACTGAACGGAGGCAGCCTCATTTGTTTTTGGAAGCCTGAGTAGGAAGGGCAGGTGGCAATTTGGGAGGAAAGGAGACAAGGGACACAGGGCTGAATCTGCACAGATCCATAGGGCAGACGTTGGCATAAGGGAGATTCTGGTGTCATCTTCACCTTACTTGTAATCCCTGGTTGTACCTCACCTTGCCACAGCAGGTCCTGATCCTTCTGGCTTGTTTTTCCTATCTCATCTGTGCTGTCCATGTGGTCAGAAGCTCATTTCCCCCTTCCTTTTTAAAGGCTGAATCCGCCTTAATGGCAACAATCAATTCAAAACTCTGAGAATAAAAAGCCCTTAGTCAATTTTTCTGCAATTTTGGCCTCTTTTGCCTTCTAAAGTAGTATGTAACATTTTTTTTCAGGGACTCAGCTGCAAAATCAATATAGGCTTTGCTTTTAAGATGAAAAAGACAATACCCACCACAGATCCTATTCCAGGCACTGCTTCTTCCTCACTATGTCAGCTAAACGTAGCTTGAAAAACTGCAATAAAACCATTCACAGGGAGGTGAGGCACTACACCTAAAATGGTTTCCACAGCACAGACTGGTGTTATTCTAATGGTTGTGAATTTTTCTATTGTATCTTGCTGCTATTTTGATGTTACAGTTACTATTTGTTGCGAAACATATCAATGAAGAGAACTGGTTCAATTTACCCGCAGTTGCCTCATCACTAAAACTATAATACCTTCTGATCTATTTGTTTCCAGTTCAGTCGGTAGCTCAAGAATACTGGTCATCTTTCTCAGATTAGATAAATAGCATTAAAATAATTGAATCAAGTGATAACTCCTCAATAGAGAGGGACAATTAACACACTATAATCAGTATTTTCCCATAACAATATACCTCTTAGCTTTACCAACTACATAATAATGCAGTATTCATACATTTACTTTTGTAGGTTTTCAGTAAATAAAAAGTCCAGCTAACAAAACCCTACAAAGGAAATACCTTGCAGTACATTTCTGAGTTGCTCTGAAGCAGACTGATGTGGGTAGGTGCCCTCTCCCCATCTGTACCATCTGACATAGCAGAGGCATCACGTGTGATGTTAATGAATTTAAAGCAGAAAGAGCAATTGTTTTTAAATAATTAGTCTGTATCTGAATTTAAGAGAGAGATTAATTTTATCAGTAAGCATAGAGAGCTCTTGGAATGCAAGAACTCATGCTTATTTGCCTCCAGTTTTCTCTGAGTAAGAATCAACATGGACAACACTTGAAAGTATTGAGGTAAAGAACACTTATCTCCGGTTCTCAGTGCAGAAGACTTGTTTCTTTTATTAACTTTGCATAAATCCTGGAAATATGAGGCAGTGAGAATCCCTTTGTTTTCGCTCACTGGATTTAAGCAATTCCTCCTGCACATGTCAGAACAATGAATCCCTTCAGTCTACCAGACTCCAAGTAATATAAGGCCATGCTGCAGATTACAGAATTTTCGAAGTTTGGGGGAAGCAATCAGATGATTGCAGAAACTTCAGATTCAATCTTTGACTCTGCTGTTTTCAGAGAGATTTAATAAACAACATCCCTCCACCCTGCCTCGAGTTCCGCCCCCAAACCCCCTCCAAGCTCATTATCACAGAATATATATCACAGATTATTCTGAGTTGGAAGGGACCCACAAGGATCATTGAGTCCAAATCACAGTATCACAGTATTAACAAGATTGGAAAAGACCTTTGAGATCATCAAGTCCAACCTATAACCCAATACCAACCCATCATCTAAACCATGGCACTAACTGCCTCATCCATCCTACTCTTAAACACCTCCAGGGACAGTGACTCCATCACCTCCCTGGGTTGCCCATTCCAATCGTGGATCACACTTTCAGTGAAGAATTTCTTCCTAATATCGAGCCTAAAGCACCCCTGACAGAGATTGAGACTGTGTTCTCTTGTTCTGTCACCGGTTGCCTGAGAGAAGAGTATGACCCCTGCCTGGCTACAACCTCCTTTCAGGTAGTTGTA
>WEKX01002038.1:69078-80897 GCA_013390025.1 Pitta sordida
GGACAGAGCCTACCCACCTTCCTAAAAATGGGGTTCCTGGACCGCCCTAATGAAAAGCCGGGCCACGATCAGTGTCGGGAAATTAGGGGGGACACGGCCGGTCCCCCATGGGGTCTGATTTAGGGAAGCGAAAATATGGAAGGAGAGAAGAGAAAAGTGCCATTTTTTTCCCCGCAGGCTGCAGCAACCATCCCGCGGCTGCTGCTAGTGGAAGGANGCAGGGGCGATTAGGGAGGTTCATTCAGGGATTCATTGACAGCAAAAAGGAGATAGGGCAGGCTGGCTGCGCGCAAGCAAGCACACAGACACACGCCGGGGCCAGGGTTGCTTCTCCCTCCCCGTGACTCCACCGCCGCCCGGCGTGGGGGAGACGGAGCGGGGGGGCTGCGTGATTCATTTTCCTGGGGCGGAGGGAGATAAGTAAGTTGTGCGGAGTTGGTGGGGTGCAGCCCGCACTCCGAGTCAGCCGCATGCCTCTGTGAGAGAAAGGGGCGCTTCCAGAGCACGCACCGCTCCCCCCGTCCTTCCTCATGCTAGATACGTTCAGACCCGTCCCTTTCGCGTCGGAAATGGCGATTAGTAAATCCGTGGCGTGGCTGAACGAGCAGCTGGAGATGGGCAACGACCGGCTACTGCTGATGGACTGTCGGCCGCAGGAGTTGTACGAGTCGTCCCACATCGAGTCGGCCATCAACGTGGCCATTCCCGGCATCATGCTGCGACGGCTGCAGAAGGGCAACCTTCCCCTGCGGTCCCTTGTCGCCAGCAGCGAGGAGGATCGGGAGCGCTTCGCCCGCCGCTGTGGCACTGACACGGTAGTGCTGTACGACGAGCACAGCCGAGACTGGAACGAGAACACGGGCGGCGAGTCCGTGCTGGGGCTACTCCTCAAGCGCCTCAAAGATGAAGGCTGCAAGGCATTTTATCTGGAAGGTGAGAAAGGCCGCACAGATTTGGGGTAGAAATCTCTGCCTGGGGCCCGGGGCTGTGGGGGACGGGGAGCTGAGCTCTCTGCCGGGGCAGAATGCGGGGGGATGCGTCTGCAGCGTCCCCCGGATAGTGCACTGAGGCGCCAAGAGGGCACTGATCTGGGTAGGGGGCTTTTCCTCCTGCTTCACTTCACGGCCCAGATCCCCTCGCCGTCGCTGTCCCTGTAGTTGCCCCGACTGGGGAGACCTCGAGTTCTGGAATCACTATGGCAGCGTGGGGAAGACAGGGATTACGGGTATCCCAGCACGAACGAGGCAGAAGGAGTTGCCGCCGAGACATCTCTCCAGAGGTCCCCGCAGGGCGAAGCGGTAGAGAGCTTTAATCTTGAATGAGCTGAGCTGTCGGCGTCTGCGGGCGATTTTCTTAACCTTTCCTTTAAGTTAGTCTGTTTGTTTGAGTGTGCGACATTTTCTTTCGTCTTTTTCCTGGGGGTTGAGAGGATGCGAAACAGACACCCCTTTTCAGGCAGGGCTGTGGCAGGGAAGTCGACTTGCCGTCTTATATCAGGTTGCTTTTTTTTTCTTTGCTTTTCTCTCCAGGTGGTTTTAGCAAATTCCAGGCCGAGTTCGCCTTGCACTGCGAAACTAACCTAGACAGTTCGTGTAGCAGCAGCTCTCCTCCTTTGCCAGTCCTGGGTTTGGGAGGCCTCCGAATCAGCTCCGATTCATCATCAGACGTTGAATCTGACATTGACAGAGACCCCAATAGTGCCACCGACTCTGATGGCAGCCCTCTCTCCAACAATCAGCCTTCCTTCCCGGTGGAAATTTTACCCTACCTCTACTTAGGCTGTGCCAAGGACTCCACTAATCTGGACGTTTTGGAAGAGTTCGGCATTAAGTACATCTTGAATGTTACTCCTAACCTACCTAATCTCTTTGAAAACGCCGGAGAATTCAAATACAAACAGATCCCGATCTCTGACCACTGGAGCCAAAATCTGTCTCAGTTCTTTCCTGAGGCCATCTCCTTTATAGGTGAGATCCGGTTATTTGCTAACAGCTGTATGTCAAGAGGCAGAGTTCCATTTCTTTTGCAGAATTCGGGAAATTTCGTGCGAGAAGCAGGACCGGCATTTGTGGCAGTCTTTGGGGCGTACCCCCTTTCCTGGCTTTAAAGCCGGCTGAAGCTGAGAAGTGGTTGGGTAATGTTCGTGAGGTTACTGAGGAGCGCCGGTGAATTGTCTGCGACTTTTGAGGTTGCAAAAGCACACCTGTTTTATCTGGCTGTGGAATTCTTCCCCGAGCGTTTGTTGCGGAGCTGGGGTCTGAACACTCGCAGAATGGGGGATCCTCTTAAATCACTTCCTGTACGGATGGGGGGACAAATGAACTTGGAGTTCATGGCTTATTTGGCTGGGTTTCTTGGGTTGCTTGGGTTTTTTGTTGTTGGGGGTTTTTTGTGGTTGATTTGGGGTTTTGTTTTGTTGTTTGTTTGTTTGTTTTGGGTTTTTTCCTTCTTGAGATTACCGATAACCAGTATAATAATAATTAAAAAAGCCCTGGAAAGCTAACTAGCTTTTAAATGCAAGTTATTCATAAGCTGTATTCCTGGGAAATGTATAGTCAGAACTTTAATTATATGTCGTGGTAATAATGATATAGTACCTCTAAGGCTCAGTGCCTCGGTCAGCTAGCCCTCAGACGTTACTCGTCAGCTCTGGAAATCCGTCCCCTTAGGCCCAAGGAATTTTGGTTAAAATGTGCACTCTCCGTTTCGGGAAGGACTAAAATCAACTCGTCGAGGTGCAGTGGGTTGGGCATCGCATTACTGGGAAGCTGTGCTGTAATCCTGTTGAATGATACCGGTAATAGTGGAGAATGTAGGTAATCTGAGCCCAGCAGGAAGAAATGTGGGCTGGAAGCCACAAAGAAACTAATCTCCAGGCATTGTAATGCATTTCCTATTACAAAGGAACCCATTTTGAACCAATGTTGACATCCTGTTCCTCCTAATGGGCTGTCCCCTGTGACTTCCCTCATTCTTTTAAAATGCCTGAATACTTCCATTGTTAGCTGCACAACAGTTGGAGAATAATTTAATAGACCTTTGCAGTCTGCTGGTCTGTATAAAAGCCATTCAATGACATATTGCAGGATTTCCATCCTGGGGCAAGGAGAGTGTAGGAATTTAAAGGCAAATTTCCAATCAAGAGCGTGCCGTTTAAAACTGACTTTTAAACCAGTGTCCTGCTCCCTTTGTCTCATTCTTAGTTTTCTCAGCTCTTGGGTTTGGGTACTGGGGGAATGGATTCTTCTCTTGTCCTGATTTTAAGCCGCTAAAGTTAACTCTTGAGTTGCACCGCTGTCCACTGGGATCAGATTCGTCCTTTCTTCCTACTTGATACTAATCTCATTTGTGTTGAGAGATCAGTTACCAACCCCCTGTCTTATATGTCCTTCTCTGTCTCTGTACAGATGAAGCACGGGGGAAGAACTGCGGAGTCCTGGTGCATTGCTTAGCAGGGATCAGCCGCTCGGTCACAGTGACAGTGGCCTACCTCATGCAGAAGCTGAACTTGTCAATGAATGATGCCTATGATATTGTCAAGATGAAGAAGTCCAACATTTCTCCCAACTTCAACTTCATGGGTCAGCTGCTGGACTTTGAGAGGACTCTGGGACTGAGCAGCCCCTGTGACAATCGAGTGCCGAACCAGCAGCTGTACTTCACCGCTCCTTCCAACCAGAATGTCTTCCAAGTGGATTCCCTGCAGTCCACGTGAGCTCCTACCACCTCCCTTTTCCTGTCCATTTCATGGGATCACTCCTCAATGATTTCTCTTTGGCAGTGATAAAGAAATGCAGCTTTCTCTTTTTCTGGCCTCTGCTATCAAAAAGTAGCTGCAAGCCAAGGAAAGGTTACACAGTATGGAATTGGCTATTAGAAACTGAGGGAATATAGCAAGCTCTCTGGGCAGGACGGCGTGAACAGGCAGTGGGTGTGCAGTGCACTTCATCCCTCTTGGTGAAGCAGCTTGGGTCTGAGGACTTCAAAGGGTTAGGGTGAGGCTGGACAGGCTGAGCACGTGTTCTCCAGAGACTGGAACTGTCCTGCCCTCTCTGCTCTCAGATCTGTGACGTGCATCTTTGTCTTCAGTGAAGACTAGTTATTTTTTTGTTTGTTTGTTTTAATTTAGAGGAGCCAAAGAAAGATTTCAGCTTAGTGTATTTGGAGTACTTGTTTGCTGGGAGCTTGGTAGTATTCTACTTCATCAATGTAAATATTTAACCTTAAATCCATTTGCAATATTTTTTTTTTAAATTCCCATGTATTCAAAAAATGAAGCCAAGGGACACCTGTGATTTTGTTCTTTCCACAAATCCTGCTTTTTTGTTGTTGTCGGGGTTTTTCTTTTAATTGCAAAAAATATATTTGCAGCATGATGGATTTTATTGGTCAGTTGAAGCAAGCTTTCCGTGAGGGAGAAATGGCAATGGTGAGAAGTTTGCAAATCATGTTTTGTGAGCAAGTAGAGTCTCTTCTTTCATATGTATTTCATTTCCTTGTGGTGATTTTTTTTTCTAATGATTTTGATGTAGGTTCCCCATGATACATATATCTATATTTTTAAATTAAATTAATTTTTTGCCTTACCTTTTGTAAATAGATCATCTGGGGAGGAGGTTTGTCTTTGAATGCAAAAGATTTTTGATCACTTTTTAAAACTTTCAGGTGTGCTAAACAGTGCATTACCTCTGTACAAATTCTTCAGGGAGCTTCACCTCAAATGCAATATTTTGCGTCTTTGTTTTTTTCTTTTTTAGAACTGGAAGTATGTGTGAACATTTGTACCTGTGTGTACACACAGTGAACCTGCACATGGTTGCCAATGAGGGAGAGTCTGATTCAAGGTGTAAAAGTTTTAAGATGGAATTTATTATAAGAATGTAAAACTTTAAATTATTAATAAATAAATAACTATTTTTGGCTATGGAGAATCTGGTTGGTTTATTCCCCCTTTCCCCTCTGTGTGGGTGTGGTTAATTGGACATACACATACGGTTATATTTAAAGGTAATGATTGCTTTCAATAGTTTTTGTACAGCTCTTAAGACAATAAAACCTTGATTTTTTTTTTTTTTGATTTTTTTTTTTTCCCCCTTTGGTCCTCTGGTGCCTAAATGAATAAACAGTGTACATGCTAGGTTCTCGTCTTGCTTTGGTGAAGGGATTGCTTTTGAAGGCCGTAAGATTAATTGAATAATATTCCAGCATCCCTTTGCTACCGTAGGAATGCACTTGACTCTGAGCCATATGGTTTTTTCTCATTACGTATTATTTTTAAGAGTAAGGAGCTGCTGTTTTCTGTGTTTGAGTTTTGGTCACTGTATTACAGATGTCAGGAGCTGGGTTTTTGCTCTCCTTTGCTGTCTGGCAGGACTCGTTTCACAGAGATCCATCAACAGTCTTCAGTCTGTAAATGGTTTTTCTGTTGCCATGTAGCCACCTTGCAACTTAATGAATGCATGGAGGAAAAGTCTCTATGTACCCTTAGTCACCTCATTTCCTCTTTGGACCCTTCAAATGGTCTGCAGAAGGAAAAAGGGGGACTACAGCAATTGCAAAACTTCCTGCTGTAACTTAGTCATTAACATCCTTCCTGATGGGAAGTGGTCTGAGGTAGGGTGGTGTCAAAATCTGTGTGCAGTACCATGGTGAGGGGCTGATGCTGCAGCTGGGGCTGTCGGCTGAGGTTCTGCAGAACTGGCAGCTAGAGCACATTTCAAGTAATTTTAGAATTTTCAAGTGTGTGAGATGAAACACAAACAAAACATGATAAAAAAGTGAGTCAGTGTCTCATGCAGTAGTGGCCTAGATTGAGTGCATAAACTGTGAAAGTAGAAGTGGGTTGCAGTTGAACTTGGTTTGTGCTAATCCAGTTTTGAGCGGTTTCCGCTCTTGGCATTCCCTATGCTGCTCTGTTCAAAGTGGAGATTTGCAAGCAGCTCTAGCAATTTCCTGTCCAGCTGCAGCTCAAGTGACTCCCTTGCTTGCTTTTTTTTTTTTTTTTTTTTTTTTAATATGGCCTATGGATAATTTTAGCCAGTTTCCTCTTTGTGGATTATTAATCTGCTTTCCTTGTAGAACCTACATAGCTGTGTCCCTACTGTTCTGCTGAAGTTAACAGATGGCCTCTCCACCACTTCCTCTCGTTTTGCTGTGGGTTTGTTGTCATGCCACTTCTGAAATTAATAGTGTTTTCTGGCCGGCTGCCACAGGCCATTACCACAAAGGGGAAGTAACACATCTGAATAGCAGGAAGCCGGGCAGGGTCACAGCATGAGCTGAACCTGTTGAGTGCAATCAGGCCTCTCCCGTTTGGCAAGCGTAGGGCTCCTCTTCCCTCCCCCTTTTTAACATGCCTTGCATAGGGAAAGGGCTGACAGCAAATGCCTCAGCTGTTTGCACTGGGCAAATATTTCCAGCTGAAGGAGTTGTGTTAATTGTGACTAGGTGCCCATTAAGGTGAGGGGGTAAAGAGCAGCGGGTAGCCTGTGTAGCCCGGGGAGGAAATCCTTGGCTTTCTTTGCAAACTGCTTTGAAAAGTTAGTGCTCAGAAGGGCTTCCTTCCTGCTGCACTGAATGACTAACACCAAATGAGTACTTCTGCAATTCATCATTTTTCATGACAAGCATGCACAGAAGACCAATTTTGCTCACACATACACAAAGTCAGGCTGAAAATTTTTTCCAGATTTCTCCATGGGCAAAGCCGAAAACGGGGCCCTTTCAGACCACTGAACTTGAACCAGTACTGGGTGAGAACAACTTTGGTCACAGGCAGCTCCAAACCAGAACTGGAGCCAATCCAAAATGTGATTTAAGCTCTGGTTTTGCTGGGAGTGTTCTCAGTCATGTGCTGCCTCAGAGTTACAAGTGGCTTGGAGAGGGAAGTGGTGATGGCTTTCACCAGCAATGTTTACTCTCCCCACACAGGCTCCTGAGTAACTCTGTACCAGCATGGTGTAGGGAATGGTGCAAGAACTTGCCAGCTTTTCTGTGACTGGGCTCTGCTTGCTCCTACAGTCCTGTTCCCCACCCCTACTGGTCATGCCACCTCTGTCTCCCCAGAACTTGTTTCAAAGTAATTCACTTCCTCTCTCCACTGCCTCATTTCAGGCCTTGCTGTGATGGGGCAGAAGTCTTGGACTTCTGGGGGGTTTGACAGATATTGCAGTTACTCAGATGGTGAAGTAAATTGTAAAGGGGAGAATAAATCCTTTGTGCCTGTAGGGACAGGCCTCATAAGTACAGGGGGGAAGGGGAGAAATATCCCCTCTTTGCAGCTAAAAAAATTCTAACCTTCATATTATAATGTAATATAAGCTATGGAAATCTTCAGAAGCTGTGGGGATACTAAGAAGGAAAACTGTAGCCTCAGGAGTGAGCAGAGCTTTCTCACATGACCAATCTCTGCTTTTAATACAAAGGATGAAATTGTGTTCTGTGACATTCATGTCCCCTTACCTTTGGTGAAGCCAAGGTTTCCTTTAGTGTTTGGGTGCACACTAGATGCCAGCACTTTGCTTTTCATTTTCTATGCAATAATGATGTGTAACTCATTTTGGTGGTTCCCCTTCTGGCATTTCCTCTTTTCTACTCACACCATTTCAAACCACTCTATAGCCACCTTGAAAATGTTTTCTAAGTCTCTCTGGTTTTTATTGTTGTGGTAGTCATAATCTTCTCTTTCCTCATACTTGTTCTTGTACCTTTTTAATGCTGCTCTTCCCCCTATGCTTTGTATTCATCCACAGACCTTTTCCTAAGCTCCATAGTTCTGACTTCTCTTTTTTTTACCCCCTTTCTTTTCTCTGTTACTCTTTTGCTGTTTTCCTCATGTTTCCTAAATCAATTCCTGTTTCTCCTAGCCTTAACACTCCCTGCTTCTCTTTTGTTTTTACAGTGAAAGATAGGATGAGTCTCATGGAATCAGTCAGTTATAGTGAGCTATAGGAAAGGTATATGAGAGAAAGAAGTAAGAAAGTACCACTGCTGTCCACTTGCCACTTCTTAGCGGATGATCTTATTCCCCGTCTCTTTTCCCTGTCTCTGTGTAGATTTGGCTCCATGTGGCTTCCCTGGGTCCTCTCTGCTGCTAATAGGGAAGGCAGGCATGAGGAAGCAACTTTCCCTTTGGGCCCATCCAGTGTCACAAGGCACTGGCTTCCCCTTTGAAGAGAGGGGAGTGGTGAGAAAAGTGGGGCGAGACGGAAAATGTGTCCAACAAAGGCAAGTCTTTTACCAAAACCGAAGCAGGGTTTAACAATAGTGTTTGGAGAATATTTCTCCAGCTTCTCTGAATAGCTTATCCAAAAATTTTTCGCTATTGAGAAGCGTGATGACACTTTATTCAGAACTCCAGGAGAAACAATTGCATATGAATGTTTAAACAAAGCTACAGCTGAAGCCTTCTCTCCACAGTTCTATAAATCATTGAAAGCTTTGCCTGAGGGAAGATGGTGGAACAAATTGCTAAGTTTGTGTCAGTGCCCCCGTAGACCTTGGCTGTACATGCTCAGTATTGCTCAGTTACTCCACTAACACAAGCATGGGGCTGGACCCCTCTGTTGTGTAGCAGTGCATATGAGTGACTCCTAGGATTCCACCAAGGTGTTGCACGTATGAGGGACTCCTGGGACTCTAGTGAGATGCTGCATTCAAGGAAGGTGACTGAGTTCGCTCTGAATACCTTGTAGCCAAAAGGAAATAAGGGCTGCCTGCTGGTGTTCTCTCATGGTATGTGGTTACTTTGGATTATACAGGCTCTGCCCTCTCCCCCCCACAAAACAGCCGGAAAGAGGTAGTGCTGCATTATGCATCTCCCTTCTTCATTGCCAAATTTGAGAGGTGAGCATGTGCTGTAACTTAGTAGATAGTACAGACAGAAAGTTGATATAGGAGTTGCCTTCTTTTGAGTGAAGCTTTTGTTTCTATAAGGAAAGGAAAAAAACATGTTAGATGCTTTCTGTTTGTTATCGTAGGGATCTGCAAGAACTGGGGGAACTGTGAAGTGCTCACAGCCATAGCTTTTCCTCATAAGGCAAAGATGAAGTATGTTGACTTACCACAAACACAAGGAGATGATTAGCCGATGGAAAATGGGGAGATGGAGTCTGCTTAGGAAATATTTCTTAATGACAGAAGTTGCATTCAGTACTATATACGAGAGATGCAACAGAAAGTGCTACCTGCTCTACTTCATGACTGCCATCTCCAGGATAAAGGAGGCACAAAAGTGCTGATGCTCTCCCATCCCTAAGATGTTCCAGCAGTGTAGATGCCAGCGCATGAAATGATACTATGTGAGAGGTCTGGTTACCATAGTGTATCACAGTATTAGCAAGGTTGGAAGAGACCTTAGAGATCAAGTCCAACCTATCCAACAGCTGTCGTCTAAACCATGTCACTAAGTGCCACATCCAGCCTACTTTTAAACACTTCTAGGGACGGTGACTCCACCACCTGTGCACCCTGGGCAGCCCATTCCAATGGTGGAATACCTTTACAGTATACCCTTTCAGTCAAGAATTTTTCCTAATATCCTAATATCTTCCTAATGTAGAGACCATTGTGAAGCACTTTCCTCATTTGCCAGAGACACAAGTGTTTTGCAAAGTCCTACTACCAAGATCTTCCACCTTCTCAAATAGTTTTAACTCCCAGACTTTTATTTTGATTAATTTCTCTGTTTTTCTGTTAAAACTATGTTTGGGGGCATTACAGAAATCTATTTTTTTATCTTTTTTTTTTTCCTGCTGACCTCAACTTTGTAGGAAATAAATTCATATCTGTATGTGAAGCCATCTGAAAAATGCTGCTAGCCGACACTCAGTTTACTCAGGTAAAAGCACTAGTATTTAGTATAGTTGACCCTCAATTTCTTCCCCCACCTACTCCCACGAGGTCCTCTGTTCACAAAGATATTAATTTGCAAATTAATTAATGTCACAAAGACATTAATATGCAAATTAGCCCCCGTCACCCCAACCACCTCCGCCCCAGAGCAGCAGTGGGGAGTTCCCAGAAGCTCCTTGTGCCATAATACCTGTCAGGGGAGTGAAGGGGGTCGTCTATGCCCCATCCCCCCCTGGGGAGTCCCCGGGAATAGGGAGGGAGGATCCTTGTGCACATACTGCCACTGTGGCAGGTCCCTGCCGTGTTCCCTCCCCAGCACAGGTGCTTGTGATGCTGCACACACACTGCTGCTGTGGCACATCCCATGCCAGGGAGGGAACACGGTGGGGAGGGCTCAGAAGTACACGTAGAACCCCAGCACAGGATGCACCATGGTGGTGGCGTGTGTGCCCACTGCGTTCCACGCTACAGCCAGCCCAGGCACTGGCGGTCCATGCAGTGCGTCAGGCAGGGCTAATTTCAACGTTCATTAATGTTTACTTTGAATATTCATACATGTCAGTTTGTGCAGGTACAGTCATGAATGCCCCACAAAACAGACGTCTGCAATCGCGGGAAAATCAGCCCGCGAAGAAGTGAATCCGCAAATGGGGAACCACAAAGTACTGAGGGTTTAACTGTGTTTGTGAAAACACGTTAGTTGTTAAGTTGGTATATTAGACACTCAAATTATATAAACCAGTATAGCAGTAGAGACTGCCAGTGGAGTCTTTGCCACAGACTGGTGGCATTTGTAATGCTCTTGAAACCCTTGAAGACATTATCCTCTATATGGAGGACGTATGTCTTTCCTCACTAAGGACATACATGGATTTTTTAGTTTCTTTTTACCTGCATACAGTAATGTTGCAGTATTCTGAACTAGACATGGAGCTAGAAAGCCAAAATGGCTCAATGTGATGAGAAAGAACTTCTCCTTGTTTAAAGAAAGACAATTTAAGTGTCCTGGAGACCTACTAACTTAACAAAAAAAAATCAGGACCAGTGAGTCTTGAACTATTGCTTAATTGATTGGGGTTTTCCATGTTATCAGTGATCTAAACTGCATTTTTTTGTGTCAGTATTTCATCTAAATTAATTTGTTTGATGGGTTTCTAGGCCAACCTGGCTCTTTGTGAAGAGACATAGCACAGCACCTCTCATCCAGGCTGTTCAGCCCAACACTGAGCTGATATTCAATTTAAGCACTAGGAACTGAGTAACACTCAGATTCTGTACAGGATGTTTTTGTTATCAATAAATACAAAATGTATCTGATTTCCTGAATACAAAAAAGGAAAACCAAATTAAATTTTCACACACACCTTTACAATCTTTCACTCAGGTTTTCTTTTTTTAGGTGAAATTTTTCAGGCTGCTGTATGTGAACAAAATATTTTTATATTTGTAAGTTAGTGTCAAAGCAGGCAAGAGACAATGCCTGTTATAAATGTATCACAGTATCACAGTATAGATAAGGCTGGAAAGGTCCTTGAAGATCATCTAGTCCAACCTATAATCCAACTAACCTATCATCTACATCTAGATCATATCACTCAGCACCTCGTCCAGCCTCCCCTTGAACATGTCCAGGGTTGGCGACTCAGCCACCTCAGCGGGCAACCCATTCCACATCCAAATCACTCTTTCAGTAAAAAACCTTTTCCTAATATCAAGTCTAAACTTTCCCTGTTGAAGCTTAAGACTATGACCTCTCATCCTGTCCCCAGAGACCAAGGAGAAAATACCTACCCCTGCCTGGCTACAACCTCCTTTTAGATAGTTATAGACAGCAATAAGGTCACCCCTGTGCCTCCTCTTTTCTAGGCTAAACAGACCCAGCTCCTTAAACCTGTCCTCATAGGGCTTATCTTCAAGCCCCTTTACCATCCTAGTTGCCCTTCTCTGAACTTGTTCCAGCACCTCGA
>WEKX01002038.1:81058-94386 GCA_013390025.1 Pitta sordida
GAGGTGAGGCTAACAGGTCTGTAGTTTCCTGGATCATCCTTCCGACCCTTTTTGTGTATGGGGGTCACATTCGCCAACTTCTAGTCGTCCAGGATATCACCTGTGCTCCAAGACTTCTGATAAATGATGGAGAGTGGTTTAGCAAGTTCCATCTGCTAACTCTCTCATCACTTTGGGATGAATCCCATCCAGTCCCATGGATCTATGGGGATCCAAATGGATCAGCAGGTCTCTAACTACTTCCTCCTGAATAGCAGGGGGACTACACTGTACCCTGTCTCCATCTGCCGGATTAGTTATCCTGAGGACAAACGACCCTACTGTTGAAGACAGAGGCAAAGGAGGCATTGAGTACCTCTGCCTTATCCTCATCCCTAGTTACTACATTTCCCTTCACATCAAGTAAGGAGTGGAGTTTATTACTGACCTTCTTTTTCCATTGATATATTTATAAAAACACTTCTTATTACCCTTAACAGTGAACTAATTCTTCCTCTTAAAAGAGACTTTTCAGATGTTTACAGCTTTGTTAGACTTCCTTTGGACTTGAATACAAGTGCCTCAGGCTAGTCTATAAGGATGAACAGAAATTAATATCCCTCTGAAAATGGGATCTTAAAAGACTTGGCTTTTTTTCCTGAAAAAAATCCCTTATTTTTTGCCTGTGTAACAAAATCTGTTACTGTTTCCTTGAACATCCTTAGCATTCTGTGCCTGAGCAAGGAACTCAAAATCTGGCAGGGTGTTTTGAGAATGAGCCTGGTGCTGCTTCCCTAAATAGCTCCTTTTGCTCAGAATTTGAGCTGTTGCAAAATGGTGGTTTGAACATGTCAAGCAACTGCATCTTTATGAGCAACATTTTTTAAAAGTTATCAGTGATAACATTTATCTGAGCCAGCTCTTGGTGTTGAGCTGTCAGCCCTATGAGCAGTGATGGCATAGGACACTCAGAGGAGGGAGGGAATTTGTGATTCTGTGTCAGTGAGGTAGAGGATTGTGCAGTAAGTCTACCACATAATTGGTATGTTTGATTGGAGAGCTGTACCATTTCTGTATCTGAGCAGGACCACAGCTGTCTCTGCACTGTGCATTATAAATACTCTTTTTTTAATCCTTTTTTCTATCCCTGTCTTCTCTGAACAAAATATTAATGGGGCCAGCTACCTAAGAGCAATTTTGGTACAGTATATCCCCACTGCATTGCAACCCCTCCATTATGACCTTGCAGATTTGCGAGGAAAATTTCTTACAATTTTGCTTCACCCATTTGTGGGATTCCCTGACCAACACATGTGCAGTGCCTCTGCTCCACTGAGGGGCAGGACGGCCTGGCCCCACAGGGAGGACCAGGAGTCACGCTGTCCCCCGTTACTCTAAGCGCAGCCGGGGACTGACTTCCTGTTTCCATGGCTGCAGGTGGGGAAGGGAAGTGCCCCAGGAAAGTGGGGCTGGCCATGGTGGCGGGGCAAGCGCTGTGGGCTGGGACGGCACAGAAGCGAGACATGCTCACTCTGCTACCACAGCTGCTGCCTGCCTACGCTGCATGGGGCCAGGCTGGTGCGGGCATGAGCGCTGGGGCCAGGAGGAGGAAGCAGCGGCACGAGGTTTGAGCTATGAGCATGCGCAGTCGCAGCAGCCCATCCCTGGCTGCAGAAGCGGCAGCGTTGCTGAAGAGAAGCCCAGGGATTCTCGGCGGGCGTCTCCTGAGTCAGAAAGGGCTCAGAAATGGTTCTTGCAAGGGCGGGACATGCTCACTCCACTGCCGCAGCTGCAGGTCACCCTTGCCATGCAGGGCCAGGATGCGGCGTGGGGCCGGGACGCAGGAGGCACGAGCACTGGGGCTGAGAGGGAGGCTGCGGGAGGAGCAGCGGTGGGGCTTTGGGCTGCAAGCACATGCACATGCAGTCGCAGCAGCCTGGAGAAGCCCAGGGATTCTCAGGGGGGTTTCCTGAGTCAGGGGGGGCTCAGAAATGGTTCCCTTTGCTCCCCGGTGCTGAGAGCCTGTGGAGAGGAGTGGAAAAGTGTCCATAGTGCTCCAGAGTAATGGGGGGTGGAGCAATGGGCATGGCCTGCATGCATATTAATGACCTGCGTGTGTTTGCGAATTTAACATTCTGCAAGACCTCTGGCATGACCCATTCCTCGCAAATGAGGGGATATAACTGTATTAGGCTGAGGAGAAAATGTGTGTCAACTGACACAAAGGAGAGCACCTTGGTGATGTTGCTGGAAAGGGCAGAGATGAAAAAATGTAGTTGTTTCTGGGGTTCATTGGGAGTTAAACTTCGTATGTATCGAAGCATCTCAGGTGGTAGCTAGGTGTATAAATTATTCTGTAAGATTGAAAGTGTTTGACATTGCAACCTTAAAAATATTCTTCCAGTAGTGTTTTTATTTCATACCAACAATACATATTTCAACCTCTCTGTTGAGGTCTAAGTGAATGACTTTCCTAAGGCTTTACACAAGAGTAGCAGAGATCACACTCAAGCCCTGTTTGTTATTACAGTGTTAAGGTTTTAAAAGAGTGTCAATTATGGCGAAATAAAATTAACAGGTTCGTTATTATTTTATGTTTCATAGTGCATGTAAACTTCCTTTGACATCCTTAATCACCTGGTATGTTGCCTTGGGTGTATAAGAGAGAGCTGGTAACATTTATAGGATATTATTGTGATGTTAATAATAAATATTAAAATTATCTGAGGTGAAAAGAAAATTTCCTTTTTCCCTGAGTCCTGTACAGTCTGGTATACTGTGTAGCTTGACTTAAATTATGTTCATGTTGCTGTCTTCTAGAATTACAGTTCTTATCTACATCCTTGCATTGCCGAGGCTTACTAAAGAGTTTAGTAAGATAATCCTTGTGAGTAAAGTTGTTCAAGTGCTTAACTATTGGCAAAATCTGATGCTGGGGCATTCTTTTGGCTGTGGAAACACTGCACACTGCATGCTTCGTAATAATTGATATTGTCTACTAATGATAGAAGAAGCTAGGAATTCTAAGGCAGGGCAACATTTCACTTTACTAGAAATTTCTGAATTAACTAAAGAGCTAAATGCTGTTTTGTTTTGACTGTTCAGGATTAGGGAGGAAGGAACACATTTTTTGGGGAAGCACAGAGCCCTCACACTCTGGGGAGTTGGTTTCACAGAGGAGCATCAAACAGAGAACTTGGGCAACTAAGTTCTAAGTCATGAGTCACTTAAAAGACCATCCTACCCTTTTGAGTGCATCACAGACAGGATTCATAATTCATGTTGCTACTGCTCTATAAATGGAGTCCCTGAAATAAAGGTGAAGTAATGAAGTGATGAATCAGACCTGGGAGCCATGCATGTGAGTGTCATTATTTTGCAGAAGAAAGAAAAATAGATTTTCTGTAAATGTGAGTTACTGTTAATCAAGAAACTAAAGTAAAAATGAACCTGTATTATTCCAAGGTGAATGTCAGATGATTCTGTTCCTTGTGCCTTCTACCTACAGTCATGATGAGGATTGATTCATTCTTTATAGAAGTTTGTATCTGATTTTGGGTGTCTGCCTAGAAGTTAAAATTTTTGTCAGGCAAGGCTTTTAAACTGTTGATAATCACAGACGTGGATAAAGACAGTGGGTTTGCTTCTTTTTGGCTCAGTACTGGAGAGTTTAATAAATGTTCTTTTGTACAGTGATGGTAGAAAGCAGACATGGGTTATGTCCCAAGGCAAGGATTGCATGACAAAGCTTGAGTAGTACTAGAATATTTGATCTATGCATGCAAAAACAAGAATATGATGTGCAAGCTGTTGTTTGTACAGAAAAGAAAAAAGTCAGCAGCCTATAAGGAAAACAGTCATGGTCATCACATTGAGATGGAAGAGACAGTCAGAGTGCAGTGCATAGCTTGATGCTAGGCCAGGCAATCAGATGATCAGCTGCCTCTGAAAAGGCAGTCTATTCCCTTTCTCCTTCTCTCTTTTCATTTGTGTGCTCTTGTTTTTTCCTTTGCCGTCATAAGCACTTGCTTGTCTGCAAAGCTCTGCAAAACTTATCAATATTTTTTTTGTGAACTAGCTCTGATGTAACACACCACACGGTCAGAAAAGCTTCAGACATGGTGCAATGCCAGGAACAGGAGGATGCAATTAATGGCAATAGAAGGACAGACAGAACTGAACCTTTTGGCATTAGTTTGAGCTGAGATTGGCTTAGCTATAAAATCCAGCTATGTCCCCAATATCTGGGGATAGAATTAATTGGAAAGATAGGGTAAGGGAGAGTCTGGGTGAGGAAAGTGCTTCCTGATATCTGCTTCTGTTGTATTCATGGAAAAAATCTTAAAGAATTACAATGATATAGTATCAGAGAACATGCTGGACTCACTCATTTGATTTCTTTCCTGAAGGAAACCAGCCTGCAAGATCCCCAAACTGGCTTGCCAGCTGTCCAACAGGGTAGCATCCATGTGCAAAACTGTAAGTTCCTTACAGAAAGTGGCCAGTTTTTTATTCTGCAGCATCATTTTCCATCTACATTTTCTTCCCATTTTGTACAGACCTTTGTGTAACAGCCACAATGTTCTTATAGATCATATTCTAAAACCAAAAGCTAACCTGAGGCAGTATTGTGTGGTATTTTGAAGGGCAGTTTTCACTAGTAACCACAAAATTCTGTTTTGTAGAGTTAAAACAGAAAAAACTATAGATAGAGGTATTTCAATTATGAGACAGGCTTGCATTTTACTCTGAAAAGTATCTGACTAAAGACCAATTTGTTATATTCACACAAACGTAAGATTGCTTCATGGTACAGTTATATAGTGATTAGTTTAATCCATGAAGCATTTAAACCAGGCAAAAGTTAACTAGTTTTGGTGTTGTTGCTAGTGCAGTAGAGAACAGTTACTTCTAATCTGAACCTTGAAGAAATATTTCCCGGTGTCTGCTGTACCATGGACACTGCTTCTGTCTGAGTTTCAGGAAAAAAAAAAGAAGGAGTCTGGCTTCAATTTGGCGAATTTTAGCATTGTTGTTGTGCCACCTATCTGGGGTAGTTCACATAACAATAATTAACACAAAAGTGGATGTTATTTTCTATCTCCATCTCAGAAGAGTGCTTCAAAGGAAAGAACCCCCTCCTGCTTTTTGCCATGATTAATTATTACTGCTAATTTATTTTACTCTGATATAATTAAAAGAAAATATATGTGAACACCTACTGTCATAGTTTGACCCTGGCTAGATGCCAGGGATTCACCCANTAGATCCTTCTGGGTAGAGTTCTACTCCCACGTGGACTGTGTTCTTCATGGGCCACACGACTCTCCTGGGACTCTGCTCCAATGTGAGCTCCAACGGGCTGCAGCCTCTCTCCAGCATCCACCTGCTCCAGCGTGGGCTCCTCTCTCTATGGGCTACAGGTGGATCTTTTGCATCCCTGTGTTCTCTCCATTCCATGGGCTGCAGGGGAACAGCCTGGTTCACCACGGTCATTATCACAGGCTGCAGGGAGACGCCTGGAACACCTCCTCCCCTTCCTTCGGCCCTGGCCTTGGTGCCAGCATTTGCTGTTACAACTTCTCATGGCTCTTCTCTGGCAACCATCTGTTACTTTTTTTTTCATTCCCTTCTTAAATATGTTATCACAGGGGCGTCTCTATCTCTCCTGATTGGCCTGGCCTTAGCCGTCAACAGGTCCAGCCAGGAGCCAGCTGGTATTAACTCTGCCAGCTATGAGGTTGCTGGTATTAACTTTTCCAGCAACTTACCGAAGAAAAGCCTCCCCCACAGGACTCCCCCCTACCAAAAAAATCCAGCCACAGCAAACTCAACACACCTATTCATCATGAAAGAAAGCTAATACTAATGAACCTGTTTCATATAGGTCATATATGGAGAAATTTCATATTTTCATGAAGATAAGGGCAACCTGGAGTCCCTAAAACCCATAGGAAATACCAGCAAAATGACAGAGAGATTAAGAACACTGACTATTGCCTTTCTTCTGGAAAGACTGGAAACTCTCCTGCTCACAGCTCAGGAGAGAGCTCCAATATGCTGAGGGGCTGGAGATGTCTTTCCTTGTGCACTCATGTGTCCCACCACCGAGCTGAGGCTTGTTTTTACTACAATTGGTGTTGTATAAAACACTTTTTTTACCCATGATGGTACCTGCGTCAGCTGCACTGGGAATCTTCAGCTTTGAAGAAGTCTCACAAGAGGATTCTTCTGATTGCTCAGCTTGGAAGTGGAAAGCTATATCCACTTTACTGTGCTTGCCTTAATCACAGAATCACAGAATATTCTGAGTTGGAAGGGACCCACAAGGATCATCGAGTCCAACTCTTAACACTGTCTCCCTGGCGGGAATTGAACCTAGGTCTCCCACACGCCAGGTGGGGACACTCACCACTGTACTAAAGTGGATTTCTAGCTGGCAATTGCAGCAACATTAAACACATCTTGCCCTGAGAACTGAACTGTGAGGTAATTCCACTGCTGTGCTAATTGCCATCATGTTTCCAAAGATACCCCTTGCCTGTGCAAGCTGATGTATTTCCATCTATTTCTTAAATTGAGGGAGGTGCCAAGGTGCTGTCTCAGAGTCCAATGGGACCTGGCATGGGAAACAGCTGGCCTCAATATTTCTGCCCTTCCGTTCCCATATAGGGGCTTAAAATCCACTGGCAGCAGCAGGCAAAGACCTACTTACAGCAGTAAGGGAGAACAAAGTGCTGCCGATCCTGTCAGAGCTGTCAGTTTTGATACTAGAGACGGGGTAGTTGCAGATTTGTTATTCTTGATGGCCGTGTGGAATTAATTTTGGAGTGACTCTGTGTGGTGGAATGAGGTTTGCCCAGCTCTGGGATGAATTTCCAGTCCAAATCTATGATTTTATTTTGAATGTTTGAAGATTTTCAGTGATTGGACTCTAATCCCTTGAAAAACTAGAATATCTCTCCCTGACCTATGCTATGTGCAAGTAGCAGAGGCACAAAACCCAGCTTCATGACATATCCAGAGCATTGCATGGACACCACTCTCTTCTGGAGCATGTTTTCTCCATGTAGGTGTAAGTCTAAGCTTGTTTATCCTTCCTGCCACCCAGCCAGTCCCATTTGCCCCCAGGACTCTTAAGCACAGAAACCTCTTATTTTTAAAGATCTTTTGCTCTGGGGCTTTTGGAGGGGAGAGAGAGGATATTTAAGAAATAGTAACTCATTCAATTTAGTTAATCAAACAGCTTTAGGAAACAGGGTGGCCCAAATGCAATATGACATAAAAGATAAGGTGTTTTACTTTGTCTTACTGAACAAAGACACAAAAAATAAATTCCCAAATGAAAGTCAATAAATCTTTTATTGCTATGTTTTCACTTTTTGAAAGAACGGTTCTAGCCTTCATTTCATGCCTTTCATTAAGCTAGTTCCCAGAGCAAAACCAGTCAATTCTGCATTATCTCAGTAGGACAGTTTTAATATTAACACTATCTGCCCTGATCTCTCTTTGTCCCGTTAACTTTTCTGTGACCCAGAGTTCAACCCCTTTTACAAAGTAACCTCGGTCTTTGATGGCAGTAATTCTACCTCCTCCCCAACACCTTGTGAATACACAACCTCCAGGCCCAAAGGAGAAGATTAGCAGACTTTGCCCTAATTACTTGTTATTGGGCAGTGGTTAAAAAAGATTTTGGCAGCAGAAAATGAGGCTGTAGCCAGACAGAATTTAGCCTGGGGTTCAAAAGTCTAGCAAGCTTTGGCTCCACAGGCCTATAAAAGCAGTGTTGACTGAATGCAAACAGCCTGCATGGTGAGAGGACCCCTTGGAGTGGGTGACAGCAAGCCATTCCTCACAGAAGGCAGTGAGGGTCAGGGGAGTCCCTTTAAGGACTTCTTGCTGGCTTGTTAATGGATAGCTCCATGTGATTCTTGTGTCATAGAAATGCCAGACTTTGTGATGTCTGCCATGTGCAGACCTTCATGTGTATGCTCTGTTCTTGAGTTTTTTTGAAAGGATGAGCTGTGTTTGATGCATAGCTGGGAAAAGTACCGCCGGTGCAGTAGGTGCCTCCAGCATGCTGACCTGGCACTTCTCTAGGGACTCCTTATAGGTTGGTGTAATGAGCACCTATCAACAATTAATAACGGTTGTTGCACAGGGGGAAGGAGCAGGAGTGCCTTTAGTGAAGTGAGAGGCATTCAATCAACTCCTCACCTTCAAGCATTAAATGTCGTGAGAGGTCAAAAGGTTTTGTGAGGAATGCAAAGTTTGGAGTATTTTTAATTAAGCTACATCCTTTGAAATTCTTTCAAGTCAATCTTCAAACAAATCGGATCTTAAATCAACACTCTTTAAAAGCACATTCAGCTCTGGTAAGTGCCTTCATGCAAGCTCTACTGAGTAGCACAGAAAGCAGTTAAGTTAATTTTGAATCATTAACCCTCCATTTAATTTTGTGTTCATTTACCATAGGATATATTAATACTCCTTTTCCTTGAATACCCAAATGCCCTATCCTATATAGAGCTGGCGTTTTTGTGTCTGAATAGATTTACTATCTGAATTTACAAATGTCTTAAATATATGGGTTATGAGGAGAGTTTGAAATATCAATGTTTTCATTAACCTAAAACATGCCTGCATCTTTGTTTGTTTTCGGTAATCTATTTTTATGAAATGCATGTCTCTTAGAGAGTTACTGATTGGGGAATATTTTCATCATCCTATAAATAGAAGATGCAGTTGACATACAAATAATTGTATTCTGTCACTGGAGTTTTAGGCCCTTTTGGAAAGTTTTATTTACATGCAAAGATTCATTAGCTGGTTAAATAGGACAACAGACTACATAAACCAGCAAAATCAAACTTGACCAAAACACTGAAAAGATGCTAAATGACATTAGAAAGTAGTGGATAATTTGGTTTCCATCCTGGCTGTCATTTTCAGGTTGGTATACTTTCTGTGTTATTTTTGTGACCGGCACACATGGAATTCAAAAGACTGCTAACAAAGACCTTTGATCACTGGATTAACTTTTTAACACTCTCCTTAAGCAACTAGGAAAATAAACTTATTACCTCATTATCTATTTTGAGAGAATACTTTAACCAGCCTCTGAGGAGAAAGGCTGGAGGGGCCACCCCTGGAATCTCCAGGGTGAGAGTTGGTGGTGAGGGATGGCACCTATGAGTGTGAATTGTTCGAATTCCAACTGTAAGCCTGGAAGCAAAATCCCTTGGTTTGGATCTTCGGCCTCTGCCCTGGCTTCTCAAGGGCAGTGACTGCTACCACAGCAGCTGCCCCAAGGGTAATCTCTAATCCAGATCAAGTAGTGCAAGATTACTTCTGTCCACATTGCTCAGGAGTAACTACTCTCTTTAAGGCAACAGGCTGGATTTGGTGTAGTATTTGGCCCAGATCTCCTCTGGTCCCATATTGCCCTGAATGCTAATTATTAAGCATTTGTGATTTACTGTAATTCAAAGCATGTATTGCCCGCTTGTGTTGTGCCATGATGTATGTAGGGGATTTGAGGACATAAGGCCTATTGGAGTAATACCAGACAACTGTAATGGGCCGAGTGAGTTAAACTTGCTGCAGTCCAAGACTGTTTTGTTTATCTGGAGCCTGGAGAAAACTATTTTGTTAACTGCATCCAGGCTTCCTCTCCAAGGTAACTAGTCATTTTGCTTCAGAAGGGAGCCTGGGAATTAGTGAGTATATATGCAGTATGAATGATGTGACAATCAGATGCTGGCAGCAAACAGGGAGATGAAGAGGATCAGATGCTGGTAGCAAAGAAGGAGATGTAGTATGTGACTGTAAAAATATCTGTTGATCTTTGACAGGAGCCTGTTTCAACTGTGGCTCAGGTATCATTTATGCTTGAAAATAACCCCCATTCAATACTTGATGCTGTCAATGTTTCCTTAGTTTAAACTCAGATACTGCAGTTTTCAGCAGTGGAGCCACTCACAAGGGCCTTTATTGGAAGTTTAGCTGCATGTCCCTTTCATTTTGAATATAGTTACTGCACAGGTGTAGCTACATCTGTTGTCAAATTTGTCCTACTCTGAAATGAAGATAGTAATAAAATTATCTCTTAGCTGTACTCTAAAGGTCTGCATTTTTGGCACTGTACTTTTATCTGTTTCAGTTCTAAATATGTCTCTGTAACAGATTTTACCCTGGCTAGATGCCAGGGGCCTGAACAGTTGCTCAGTCCCAAATAATAAGATGATAGACATCTTATCCGTCCTTGCTCCCTTCCTCAGATTTTATATCTGAGCTGACTTCATATGGTATGGAATATCCCTTTGGTCAGTCTGGGTCAGCTGGCCTGCTCGTGTCCACTCAGTTGGCGGGCAAGGGACATTATTGTGATGTGTGCCCTACTGTAGTCAAAACATTTGTGTGTTATCAACACCCTCCTAAACCACAGCATTGCAAGGGCTGCTACGGGCTCAGACACACCCAAAACCAGCCATGTCTGGTTTTCTGAGAAGCAGATCAAGGAAACCCAATTTCTTACGGATTTTCATCTGACCTTCCCATGATAATCGTAGTTTCTCTCCATCAGTCTTCCCCAGTCATGTCTACTACACATCCTCATGTTAATCCTAACTTACTCCCATTTCCTCCATTTCCATATTCACCTCGTTTCACCCCCATATTCCTTAACTACAGCCCCAGGTAGCAGAGTGCTGCAGATGTTGTGGCCTATCTGCATGCTGATCAGAAGGCAGACACATACAAGGTGATTGTCCAGCCAGAAGGTCTTGTGACACTCATATTAAAAGTTTTCTCTGATTCTCTTTTCTCTAATTTGCATTAGTTGCTTTCCTCTACCCACCTGTTAGCTTTCACAAGGCTTGTAGGAATTTATCTCTCACTGGAAATTCTCCCTTTTGGCTGACGTAAATGTGAGCAGTTGTCACATTCGAAAGCTACTAGGGTAAGAGGCAAATGATGGGCAAACTGAAATACAAATGGAAAGACAGCATGACTAGAGAAGCTCAAGTTCCCCAGGAAAAAAGTTAAGCCGAAGGTGATTGTGAGATCACCTTGAAGATTTGCTGGCAAGCAGGGCAAAGCTGTTCCTCAGAACTATTTTCTGACAGTTTTTCTCGAATCTGTAATGTGACCATGGTGAGATGGAAGTTCCTCTAAGTGTGACTTCTCTATGCCATACTACAGTAATACCCTGCTGTATCGTAACCCCTCCATTGCGACCTCGCTGGTTTGCAAGAAATTTTTCTTGCAAATCTGCCTGAGTGATTTGCAGAGTTTCCCAGCCAATACATGCACAGTGCTTCTGCTTCACCGAGGGGTGACGCTGGCACTTCCTGTGAGGCGGGACTGGCCCAGCCCCGCGGGCAGGGTGTGTGGTGCCTCTCACTCCCATGGTGTTTATGGTCCCTCGGTGCCATTCTGCAGTCCCTCCCCACTCCTGTGTGTCTCCATGCCTGGTCCCTACAGTGGAAGGCTCCCGCCACGGAATCCCCCAGGCGGCTGCTGAGACCCAGTGCAACACAGCCACAAGTCACACCATCCCCTGTTACTCTAAGCCTAGCCGGGTGACTGACCCTCACCTGACATATGTTACTGTTTCCATGGCTACAGGCAGGGAAGGCAATGCAGTCTGTGCCTGGGGACTGTGCACCCAGCACACCTGGTGATGATGTTGCCCCAAGGAAAGTGCCCCACAAAAGTGGGGCAGGGCTGGCCATGGCGGCGGTGAGGCAAGTGCTGTGTGCTGGGAAGGGCCAGCGGTGAGATGTGCCCACAAGTTAAGGTTTCCCAGGCTCCAAAAGCACTGACCAGTGCCGTGGGACACCCCTTCCCCACTGCAGAGGCAGTGCAAGCATGAGTGGTGGCAGCAGCCAGATAGCAGCTGCGGATGCAGCAGCTTGGCCGAAGAGAAGCCCAGGGATTCTCCGTGGAGTCTCCCCAGGCAGAGAGGGCTCAGAAATGCTTCCCTTTGCTTCCCTGTGCTGTGAGAGCCCATGGGGAGGAGCAGAAAATGCTCCCCAGCGCTCCTGGTTGGCTGGGGGTGGAGTGATGGGCATGGCCTGTATGCATATTAATGAGCAACGCGTGTTGGCAAATCAGACGTTTTGCGAGACCGTGACAAGACCCTTTCCTCGCAAAGGGTGAGGTATTACTGTATAAGGTTTGTGTATTGACAGTGAATGTCACTGCAGTGTTAGGAGACACCAATACCATGACATCACCAGTAGCAAAAAGCACAGTTGAAACAAGCCAAGAGGCTTTTTATGTGTGCAACAATGAAGTTTTACACATTATTTACCACTTTAGCTTTACTTACACAGTGAATACTTAAGCCAACTGAGGTGAGTTAACTGATAATGCATTTAAAGCAAAACTGTGTGTAGTGAAGATCTGGTATCAGTTACATCAGTTACATGTAAAGGTTACATCAGTTACAGCAGGGTCCAAACTCTGATATACTGCATATCCAGAGTAACAGCCTGCAGAGACCTTTTGTGTTTGCACTTTTGGTGAAGGTTTTTCTCTGGATGAGGCTGAAAATCCATGCTTGTTTTTGACTTCAGACATTACAGCTAATAAATGTGACTGGACCAAGGTCTATATGGCACAGAGGATTTTAATCCTAAAGAGGGAACAAAGTTTCTCTGAGGAGCTTAACTCAAAATCATGGTAGTAAAAGCTGGTAGTAAAAGCTGCTAATGTCAGTATATTCTTACCTCTTTAACCCGAATTTTCCTGGTGGCTCGAGTTCTATGCCTATGCTTTTCCACAGAGATCTCATTTGAGCCCTTCTCAGGATTAGAGATTTCAAACTCAACTCACTGGAAGACTGATCTGTTCTGTCACTGATGCCACTGTTCAGCAAGGGAACAGGACTTCAATGACTTTGTAATGATCACTTTACAGAGCTTTCTTATAAGGAATAGGCTGACTACTAGGACCATGGAGTCAATCCTTCTGTTTTTCACCAGTCTTTACTTCTTTGCTTCATACTTTAGCAGAGAGAAAAATATCTCCTCAGCACCAGGATAATTGATAACATGCTTATCCATGTAATCTGACTTTGCAGAGAAGATATGGCTCTAATCCTCTGTAAAAGGAAAATGCCGAAAGATGAGTCAGAGGGGTAGAAGACCAGCCTGGATGAGCAAGGAACTCCTGAAAGAACTAGGGGAAAAAAAGAGGATGTATGACCTTTGGAAAAAAGGGGAGGTAAGTCAGGGTATGTTTAAGGAAGTTGTCGAGTCATACAGGAGAAAAATTACAGAGGCAAAAGCCCAGATGGAACTCAAACTAGCCGTTTCTGTAAAGGACAACAAAAAATGTTTCTA
>WEKX01002039.1:0-43450 GCA_013390025.1 Pitta sordida
GTGCAGTCACCACACTCCTCCTCCTCTTTGCCCACAATCAGGCAGATCCCGTGACCGGGGCCCGGTGGAGTCCAGGGGCCACACCCGCCGTGGCTGGCGCTTGCCCGCCCACCTCGGCACTTGCCCACCTGCCCCGGCACTCGCCTGCCCCGCTCGTGCTGCTGCCAAACGCAGCAGCTGCCCACTTCCCTCGCCAGAGTACCGCCGTATCGGGCAGCCCCCAGATGACTGAGACAAGCCCCGCTTTCAGGACCGTTCTCCAGACGTTATTAGGGGAGGGGGTGTGGCTATGGGCATGGCATACTTGACTACTTAGTGGGTTCGCTATCTTCACGGATTTCACGACTCGCGTGAAGAGAGCCAGACCCAACAGCTCCTGAGTAACAGGGGATCACTGTAACTACTTGGCTGCTGCTGTCATTGGTTGTACTGCAGTACTGACTGTTATTACTGATTGATACCATATTATTGCTTGATACTATATTATTGATCACTGGTAGTAATTTGTAATAGCTTCATGTATTCATTGATATTAATTTTATTAATCATAGGTATTTTTGCTAGTAGCAATTTTCATGGTATTTGTAGTAATCTGTAATAAATTAGAGACATTTAGAGGATGCAAGTTTCATGTCCTTGTGTATTATAGACTCCTATAAACCCATGGTCATTATCTCTCTCACATCTGATGCCAAGTAACCTTTTAAGTGGTGACAGGCAGAAAGTGACCTTATCCTCTATGAATTTAAAACTTGATATGGTGGAGTCCTAGTCCAGACATTTCACACTGAAGCTGTTTCCCTGGCAGTGAGTGTTGCTTTCTGCTCAGAGATGTCCTTCCCTCCCAACATACCCTTTTCACTTTTCTGCCCTCATGCAGAGATGCAAACTAGCTCCTCTTCTGGGGAAGCTGTGCAGCTTGTCTTGTTCAGCTCCAGAGATAGCTGGCAGTGGGAACTGATGCTAGAGCTATAGGAAGCTGTGTATGTAAAGACTGTGCTGTAATCTGTAGGTCTTCATTGATGATTTGGCCAAGAAGCCGTTTTTCATTAAGTCTTGATAACTGGGTGTTTGTTTTAGTTTTTTTAATTGCTGGGGGGTGATTCACAAAAATAACTTGCTGAAAATTAAACTGAGCAATTGAATTTTCTGTGCTGCCATTGTCTGCTAGCAAATGCTTGGGCTTCTTGTGATGAACTCTTCGCTGAAGTGATCAGTCATTTTGGAGTAATTCTGTTCAGTATTAATATCTAAAAGAGCCTGTTCCAAAGTAACTTGTTTCTTTTCCTTTCCTGAGAGCAGGAGGCATGAGAACAGGGATGCTTCTCTGTTTTAATTTGACAGCTGACAAGTGTGACTTGGCTTTCCTTTTTAATCTTTAATTCCTGCTTGGACAACATTTAAAAGGCAGTGGAAAAGTGGGGGGTGAGGGTTCAAAATACCTGCTGTCACAACTCTGCTTGCTCCAGAGAAATAGGGAAAAGACTGACAGCCATTCCTCAACTGAATAGCATTGCTTAATCCTTTTTCTCATCATACTGTTTTATTATAGTATAGGATTTTTTAAAATTTTCTATGTCATCCTTGTGTTACTGATGTGCTAGCAGAAGTGGAAGCTTCTGCTTCAAATGGTAGGTCATCTTTCCTTCAAAAATGGAATTTGGTACCCTCCATTTTCCTACTCCTCGAGTTGTCTCATCAGTTTTGATAGGAGTAACTCTGTGAAACTAAGACAGGCTGAAGAGACACCTGTAATGATGAAATCTGGAGTGTAGGGGGAAGTAATTTGATGCAGTTCAATATAATTTGATATTTATTCTTGTTCCCCTACAGAAATACTCCAAAATGGCCTGCTTGGGAAAAAAGAAAGGTGTGAGCTCAAATACATCTATACCTGATGAAAACCATTACTTTGCATCTCCTAGAGAATGGGAAGGGGACTGTGTGCAATGAAGCCTGTTGTTTTCTAGCATCTTCTTGCATGTCTCATGAGAGACTCTCGAGAGTCTCTTTTAGTTTGTGCTACATTTACATGGCTTTTTGCCATGTAATTCTTTGCACTGGGTTAGCAAGGAGATTGTGCTGTTCTCTGCTTCTTCCAAGGATGTATGTGGTTTGCAGTTCTCTTGCAATGAATCACAGAATCATAGAATCACAGAATTAACAAAGTTGGAAAAGACTGTGGAGATCGAGTCCAACCTAGGGAGAAGAGGAAAGGGCTTATTCAGCAAAACTGATATATTTTATTAAACTAATGGCTTTCAAGGAAAAAAAAAGAAGACTAAACACTTCCAATCCTTCAGTTTTTCCCAAAGAACATTCTTTGATGATCTGTTTAACAAAATAATACGTTGTTGACTAAAACACAGCCTGACTTGTAACCATCCTTATCTGCTTCAGAACAGCAAATGGTGAAGTATGGATATCTGGCTTATACAAGGTCCTGTTCCTGGCTGGGCTACTCAGACCAGCAGTTAAAATAGGTTTGAATGTTCAATCCTATAACAGTAAGATTTTAAATGGCATATGAAGTGGGGAATGCTAACAGATGATGATCAATTCTCACTGCTTGCTCCTGAAAACCTAAAAGTTTAGCTGGACTGACTGAAAATGTAACATGACAGAACTATTTGGGGTGGTAAAATTGGGCTAAATACCACTTTAGTCATTTTCCCAGTAAGGCAGAGTGTTACAGTCCGGTTTATGGTTGAGGATACACACAAGGAAGTAAGGTGGAAAGAGATTCTCAGGAAAGTGACATGAATTAACCACAAGAGTGAGCATTAGGAGAGTTAATGAAAACACACAAAATTTGTCCTGTGTTGAGAAACAGGGTGCCCTTAACCTGAAGTAACTTCATAGATGAGAAACGTAGATGTCTCCTTCAGAATTAACCCTCAAAATTTGATAAATGCTGGTTTATTCAAGAGCTTCTAGTTGCTTACACTTTGTGGGATACTCTGAAACTGTTCAGCAGCAGAGGGCCCTTGGCTCCCTTTGTGTACAGCATCTTTATTGCCAGAGAGAGTTCCATGTTGCTCAAGTTTCTGTGACAGTTTATTGGTGTCAGATTAAGTAAACGCAGATAGGATTTATCTTTTAGAAAACACATGTATTGGTATATCTAGAAATCATGTTGCCAAGTCATGGTGTGTTCCTACCTGGATTAGAAAAAGTTATATTACAGTTGGCTGGGTTGAGGAGTTTGGTTCAGCTGGATGTTATTCATACATCTGATCTCATTTTCTCATTTTTTTTCTAGCTACCTCTAAGGAAGAATAAAAAGCTTATCTTAATTATGTGTAAACGTATATTATTCTAGGTGCAATGTGGTAGAGTTATTTGGGAGTGTATGATTAATTGAGGTAACTTCGCTTGCAGTTACACACATAGGCCTTGACAGCGGACAATTTATAATAAACACTTGTATTGAGTGTTACTCTTCTGTGTTTTCTGCTTTGAATAGATGAACTAAGCCCAGCCTAAGTCTTCCAGGTCTCTGATATGGGTAGTAGATGATTTTGCTTCTGTATCTCTCCCTTTTCTACTACTGCATAATGCTGCATTGCAGGAAAAAGTAATGGTGTGGCTGAAGGCTGATCACAAATGAAGATAAACGTCTTTCCATTGATTTACGAAAAAACATTGCTGCTTTATTTTCTGAGTAAGATGAAGCTTATTCACAAGGGAGGAGAAGTAATAAGAAAGTTTTTTTCTGTAAGACAGTGGTGCTAAAATTATAAAATCTAGTTTATGGACTCCAGTTTACTGCCCCATTAATCATTCAGAAGTGATCTATATCTTGTTCCAAGTATGCATATGGGTTCAAAGTAAAGGTGGATGCATACCTGCAGGATGATATTTCCAGATGCAGATTATATGAGAAATGATTGGCCCAGACAAAATAGCTATGAATATCACTTTTTGCTACTATACCATGTTATTTTCTATTTAAAACTATTACATGAAATGTCTCTCATTTTAAGCATTTATCGACAAATATTTTTCCCTCCTTCTTCAAATACCGAATAGGGATGGCAACAAATGCTAATATAATTCAACGAAGAGCAGTATTGGATTTGACCAAAGTAGATGTAAAACTAAGAATTTTAAATTTTATCCTGTATTTCTGTGCCAGGATTGTCTTCTAGAAGATTTAAAACACCTTTTTCCCAGAGGAAAGCCTATTAATACTTTTCCACCAATATTGGCCAAAAATAAGCTGGAAAAGAAATTTTTAAAACTAAAATATTTGGATGAAAAGGAATAGTTAGATAAAAGTCACGTGTTTTTATTTGAAAATGTTGCTCTGTTGGCTACTATGGCCGGATTCCTTGCCCCATGTGTTCACTGACCTGCCACAGCTGCTGACCTCTGGGTGCTGCAGTGCAGCACAAAGCTTTCATGTGATGCCAAATGCCATGGAATTCTGGACCTTGAACTCTGTGAATACAGGATGGCAAGGACTTGAAGAGCCTATGGAGGAACTGTGGTGTAATTTTCAGATGTTTCATTTTTTATAGGAAGAAAACTTCTCTCTTGTGTGGGAGAGAAGTGCTGCTTCAGAAACTCATTTAAAGTACTGCATTATTTTTTTTCAAGCTTTTCTGCTGAAAACTTCAGGCAGTCATGTCCATGTTTTAGGGTGCTTTATGTAAGTATATGCTGTAAAGATATTCCTACAGAATACACTTCCTACATGTCCTGACCTGCTTGGTTCAAACCTAATCTGAATATTGATATAGTCGCTGCAACTCTGCCTAAGTGTAGCCAAAAGTACAATGTGGACAAAATGTCAATTCCAACTTTTCATTTGCATTCTATTTCCTGAGTTTCTACCACTTTGTATAAATTTTGACATTAAAAAAATGTCAGTAGAATCCTTCACTGTATTTGATTTTTGTTTTCCTTATCCCCAGACATCGAAAGTAAAGCAAAAATGGGAAGTAATAGAGTGGGTCACTAAACCAGCTGAGTGTAAACCCTCATGAATTAAGGAACCAACTTCTCCAGAAGAGGACATGCATCACCAGATGGGATATGCAACCATGTCAAAACATGGAGATTTAATATTTTATTTCAGTAATACTGCAGTGACCCCAGTCAGGACTAGTATAGTGTAATGTTGACACAGCTCTTTACACATTCAGAGTTCAGGTTGAACTAGTGATTCAGAATAGCATTAAATGTATTTGCTACAGGATTTTGATACACATTCTGCAGCTGTATTCCCTTAAGTCTGAAAAAAATAGTTTCTAAAACAAAAATACATAAAAGGACTGTAATGCCTGCATGAGGAAGGCAGACAAAATGTAGTATGACATGGGAATGGACTTTTTTTAAATGTGTGGTTTCCAGTGAAACTGGAGTTTTCAATCAGAATTTGTGCTCCAAACACACTCTACTTAGCAGTACTGTTAAAACCTCAGCTGTACAGTGTGTGCATTTCTTTATTGCTCTGCACAGCCTGTTATATAATTCTTCACATTGCTTGTAGAGCAGAGAAAGCAGAAAAAAACCCCAATAAAAAGTTTTATAACATATATTACATTTTCTATAAAGTAAGTAGAAAACAGGATGCTGAATCAACTGTTATTCCATCCCTTGTGCTACTAAGTAATTCCACTGGGAACTGAAAAAAAAACAGAAGAAGATCTTGAATGTTTGTTATTTCCTTACAGGCCTTAGCACTTCTAGGCGCTGGTGCAGCAATGACAGAACATGTGAGTATATGTATATGTGCTTTGGGCTTTTTCATAATTACTGTTTGGTTAATCCATCTACTGTGTGACCTTTGGAGCAGGTGCCAAAACTCCTTTCCATTTCCCAATGAAGTGAAATACTACAGATGAGAATTACTTCATCTCTGTTTTAGCTATTCCCTACCAAGGTTGCCTCTCTTCACCTTATCTACTTGGTTCATTCTTCTCACATGCGATTTCTCTGAACAACCTGATCGTTGTTGCCTATATGAAAGGCAGAGAAGCAAGGTGCAAATACAAAGTCCATGTTGCTATGTGAAGAACACTGCAGCTCCATGGGGCAGCTTGGATAACATATGTGCAGAACACTGTAGGCTGAGCAGTGTGGTCTGTAGAGAAATGCAAGGTTGCAAGGTTGCTGAAGCTGATGTCCCCCATAGCCCAAAGGATAATTATCCAGCTCCCATTTTCATTTTGCTCTGTGGGTTTGTCGCTTCAGCAAGAGTTTTGCTCAGCAGAGTAGTGTATATGTAGACATGACCCTGCAGTGCTATACGATGGAGCACATTTTAGTGGAGCAATTCCAGGCTCCTCTTCTTGTATCAACTCTATTTATGTTGCCCTAACTCAACTGTAAATATCAAAACCCCAGAGAATCATGCCATTGGCAAGCTGTAAGTCGTCCTCTCAGCGGCACCAGAGGCACTGTCAGGGGAGCAGGGAGAGCTGGGGAGCCAGGAGCTGACAGCATGGCTGGCAGGTCTGGTCTGAGGGCAACAGCCACAATCAGCTAAGGTTACCAGATGAGGCCATGGTGAGACCACTCTGAGGGCAGGGACCAGGGCCAGCCACAACCCAGTGACTACCAGCCTGTCCATGGTGATAAAGTCAGACCTAGGTCAAGCTGGGCTGTCAGTCTGTCATTCAGCGTCCAGATCAGTGAGGTCCATGGCTTGGCACAGGTGCGATGTGATAAAAGATGATCACACTGTGGGTAGCTCAGGCAGGGACTGGGGGCCATATCCTGAGCTGAGATGGGTTTGAGGGGCAGGAGGGGTGGGGGAGGGCTGCCAGTGGGGCTGGACAGTGCCAGCAGGACTGCTCCTGCCCACAATTGCCCTGGCAGGAGTATCTCCCCAGAGGGATGAGTCTTCTCACCCAACAGAAAATTGGACTCTGATGGGACTTACTAAAGAGTGATTTAATTGCTGTGGGATCTAGAGGGTGTTTCAGGGGACACAGAGCCAGGGCAAGAAAAGGGAAATGAGAAAGGGACATGGCAGGGATTCTTGGGGCTAGGTGCAGGGCTCAGGCAGACCCTGAGTAGTCCCAGAGGCCTGGCAGGCTTATGGATGGGAGTCAAATGGGAGACTCTCAGATGGCCCCCGAAGAGACCCGAAGTCCCTCTGTGAGGGGTTTGGGCAGGAATTAGTGCTGTGGGAGGGTGTGCTGTGTTTGTCCAAGGTAGAGTTAATTTTCTTCACAGTGGCTGTGTTTTGGATTTGTACTGAACACAGGGTTGATAATATAGAAATGTTTTTGTTATTGCTGAGCAGTGTTTACACGGGGCAGAAGTATTTTCTGCTTCTTGTACATACTGCTGTGGTGGAGGGAGGTTGCGGTTGCATGGGAGGTTGAGACACAGCCAGGACAGATGACACAAGATGACCAAAGGGATATTCCATACTGTATGACATCATGGGGAGAAGAAGGAAGGGGGGAACATTTGGAGTGATGGCATTTGTCTTCCCAACTGTTATGTGGGATGGGGCCCTGCTCTCCTGGAGATGGCTGAACACCTGCCTGCCTGTGGGAAGCAGTGAATTACAGTAACCCCTCGAATATCGCAGGGAGTTGGTTCCAGAAAGATGCTGCAATAAGTAAAATCTGTAAAGTAGCAGTAAATACAGTACAAATGGTAAAAACACTAAAGATGCAGAAAAAAAAAAACCTGTGGTGTATTGAAGCTCTGAATGGTGAACTGCAATGTAGCAAGGGACTACTGAAATTCCTTTTCTTGTTTTGCTTTCCCTATTAAACTGACTTTACCTCAACCCATTAGTGTTTTAGCTTTTACCCTTCTGATTCTCTCCCTGATCCTCCTGATAGGGGAGTGAGTGATTAACTGCACGAGGCTTCATGTTTGGCTGGGTTTAAACCACAACAGAGGATCAGAGCCCAGAGCCAGGCCAGGTGTGTAGGGCAGGGTCTTGTGCAGCCATGGGCCTGGCTCTGCACACTGGCTTAGGGCTTGAAACAGCCTGAGATTCCTGGCATATAGGATATAGGCCAGCTTCTCCCAGGTACAGGGAACTGCCAGGGAGTAGGGGCAGCAGGGGGCAATGAGTGAGCCCCAAGCTCTGGGCATCTCCCTGAAGATAAGGACGGATATGGGCAGAGGCTGGATGGTGAGGGGCACCATGGGCACATGTGGCCCAGGGTGTGGCCAGCCAGGCTGAGGTGTTGCTCCATGGCCAGACACATCCACAGCTGTAGCACAGCTGGAAGCAGGTACACACCTGTTGTGCAATCCAGACAGAAACTAAGGCCCATGGGCAGAGGGTGTGAGACCCAGGTGAGACTGGTCATGGCAAGGTCTGTCAGTGCACTCATGCCCTGTGTCTCCTCAGGAGGAATTTGTCTGTTACTACATACGCAGCTATTTTAAAAGGTTGAAACCTGTCCTTTCCCTCAGGGAAACTCATTGTGAGCATTAGTATTTAAGTCACTGCCATCAGCTACTGTACTAAGCACGTTTCACATGAAATAATTTTAATGAGTCTAAAGACCAGAACTAGATCCTGGATGTATCATAGAGTGAGGTGTCAGTAGACCTTTTAGAATATCAGTCTCCAGGCAAAGTAAATTGGTGTTTATTGCACCCACCTTTTTTCACTATAGACTCCAAATCTACAGAGTCAAACGTGATTTAACAAATGCTTGGTTCTCTGCAGCAACTGGAAACAACAGTGATAACATTAGTGTAACTTCTCTGCCACCAGTTTCTCATGCCAAACGCTACTATCAATATATTTAATTGTACTTCTTGCTCTCAGCTCTTGTCTACCAGTAAATAGGGCATTTGATTTGCAGAGGGGGAGTTTTATCATGAATATCTATTAGGACGGGTTTGAGTTACCCACTGGCATAGCCTTGCTTTACAAACTAAAGGCTGGTGCTGAGTACTGGTTTTACTTGATAGTTTGTATAACGTTTTTCTTCTTTTCACCATAACATCTGAGAACCGCATAAGCATTTAATGTATTTATTCACAGAATTCCCCTGTGAATAAGGGGAATGCAATTATCTATACTAGAAACAGGGGAAATGAATATGAGGTCTTAACTGACTGAACTCCAGACAGGAAATCTGTAGCACAGCTAGAAATTGAATCCTGACTCTCATCCAAGTGTATCTCAGCTTCAAGTCCATGTCTCATCTTGCTGGACTAGTCTCCAGGAGAAATGATTTCCCGCAGCAGAATCACTGCCTGTATTCACTTTAGCTGTCTCAAAACGGAAACAGCTGCTCATTCACACAGGCAAGCACATCCCAAAGCTGTGCAGTCCTGAGCATGCTGAATCCTATCCCCAGTGTACCCCAAGTTCCTGCTTGTGAACATGCTTAGGTGACCATAGGAGAGTGAGTTGGCTCCCAAAGGATCCTAAATGCTAAAAAGATTTTGAGGCAGTCTGTGAGGCAATTATCTGGCAGAGCTGATGGATCATTTTGTGTGAGCATTGCGTAAGAGCTTTACGTACAACAAACTCAGTGTGCCTTTGTGCAAGTTAAGCCCATTTCCTTGGCCTGGAATGGAACAGCCATTTTCACCTGTCATTTTCACTTCACTTTCACTTATGCAATTCAACATCTTGTCAAGGGACAGTAATTTCCAAACTCATTCCAGGACACCCATGCCCTCTCACACACATTAATTTCTTTTCAGTGTACATTTCAGTATTCATTATGTCAGGTATAATGCTCTTAACAAGTATAAGCTGATTTTTAATATTGGCAACATCCCTGAAGTTCACTTCATCCAAATTATATGGATTTATAGAAACACACACAGGAGGGACACTGCACAAATGTTCTTATGTATGAGTTACCTTCAGTTTTTGTAATATGTTTATTTGACACTTCAGTTCTTAACTTTTCATTTTTTCCCTTACACTGCCACAACAGTGTGATATTTAGACAGCTTATACAAGCCAAGGCCTTGAGTTATCTCCAAACTGACAGCTGCAGGCTAGGATGAAAACTTGCTGCTGATGGCCAGAAAGTTCCATAGTAAGGTTCTGCAAAATGTAGCAGCATTGAGAAAATCTCTTTCTCCCAGCCCTTCAAGCTAACCTGATTAATTTCCTCAGCTATCATGCCTGTAATTTCTGAGCATAAGCTTGCATGCATTGCTGTAATTTTCTTTGTTTCATCTCATGCTGTAGGGCTGCACCTAAGGGCTTTGGATGTTGTGGTGTGGCACTTAATCTCTAGTAAGGACATATCCAAGTAACTGAAAGGCTTAAAAACAAGCTAGTTATACATTAAAAATCCAGTGGCAACTGACTATGGTGATTGCTCTTTGTTTTCTTAGAATGTATGTTGCTACATTATGGTCACAGCTTATATTTGTTACCCCACAAGCCCACCAGGGAAGTTAGAAGTGAGGGTTAGACTTCATGCAGGTGAATGTTTTGTGGTTTTGATAAAGGCACTTGAAGCCTGGGCTGCATTCCATATTCAGACACTTCACAGATGGTGGCAAACTCACCAAGTCAGGCTCATTAACAGACTTGATTCTGACAGCTGATCAGACAGATGTTTGTCTCAAAACTCAGAACCAGTTCTTTCTTTTCTGACCCTTCATCTATCATACTCTGATAACTAATATTCTTTGTGGTATTGCAGTAAGGCCAAATTTGCAACTTATCAAAACATGTCAGAAATAATATGGGTTATGAAAGCTTACCTAAGGAGGTGTAAGTAGAAGTTGGTATTTGACCAAAGTGGTAAGAAATTTCATTGCTATCTCTAGCTTATTTGAATTGCCCTTGGAAAGTGTAGAAATTATACAATGATGCATCTGGAGGAGGAATGACAGAAAAGAGGAAATTCTTCAAGTCCAAATGGTGAGGGAGAATGAGTGTAACAGTCAACAGGGCAAATGGCAAAGACTTAGAAATGCTATGGCTATGCAGAGATGGTAAGGCTCTGAAGCTGAAATAAAAGCAAGCTTACTGTTTAAAGCAAATGCAGTAATCCCTTGAATATTGTGGGGGTCGATTCCAGAAAGATGCCTTGATAACTGAAAACCACAAAGTAGCAATTCATATGTAAATACAGCCCACCCTCCATCCCCTCATCTGCAAGCAGCAGCAGCAAGCAGGAGCAAGCAGGAGCAAGGAGCAGCAAGCAGCANTTGCATATTAAATTTTTTCAGAAAATCTCATAGAAATCTCATACCTATGAATTTTAAAACGTATTATCACTCTTATTCACATTAGGTGNGGTAGCAGCAGGTAGAAAGAGCATGCACCAGCTAGCAGGAGAATGCAGGAGAAAATAGCAACAAGCAGCAGTAAGCAGCAAGCAGAGGAGGAGGATGAGAAGGAGGGCTTCACACGCAGTTTGGTTAATATACCTTTGAGCCAGTGTTATAAAGCTTCCCCACAATTTTATTATTTTTGCAACCTGCCAGCACTGCCCCTCCACCCCAAGAGGTGCAAAGGAGGGGGGAAGCTGGAAAATGTCTTTGCAGGAAAAAACCACACAAGGTACTGAAGCTGTGATAGGTGAACCATGAAGTAGCAAGGGATTACTGTATTTGAAAGCAGAGATTTTGTTCTCAATCTCAATTCAGATTATGCTAGGTAGACTTCCCCTTCCCATTAAGAAGAATTATACTAAGAAAAGAAAAAAAAGGGGGGGAATGTGACGGACTAGGAGCTTCTGGCACAGCTTATTCTTCAGGAAGTAAGTCTGAGAACAACCCCTTCTCTCAATAGGTCTGTGTCCTTTTAACAGCTTCTGAAAATGACCTAGTGATGTCCTGTATTTTGTCTAAAATACTGCTCTAAATATGGCCTGAAGCTGTACTATTCATTCTTGCAGCAGTGAAAAGTGTTCACATTCTGCAAATCAAAATTCCTTGAGTACCTTCTGTTTAAGTCTATATATTCAAATTCTTTGGATATTAGATTTTTTCAGAAAATCTCATACCTATGAATTTTAAAAAGTATTATCACTCTTATTCACATTAGGTGTGCCACGTAAAGGCCGATTTTTACATTTTTCCGGTGTTTTGAGCACCATAAACTTTTTTGGTCTTCAAGGTACAAGCTTCACTTGAACAACTGCTATTGGTAGTAAATTGTGCTGACAAAGGAAAACAGTGAAGTTGTAAATTCCTATACTAAAAAGTAGTAGCTTTTCCAGACCTAATATATTGGCCTGTTTAAGTATCGTATATATATGTCCGTACACCCAACTCCTCTGTAATTTATGAAGGGAAATAAATGAGTCCCATTCTGAATTCTTTTCTTGGCTAGGTATTTCTATCCTGGATAACCTGTGACTGCTGATTCCCACTAGTCAAGCCCTGAGGCCAACATTTTATTTCACATCCTCTCTGGCTACACATGTCCTGCAAGATTCCACCTTATCTGCAGTGTTACATAAAGTGGTTTCCAGCAAAAGGAACTTAACTTGTTAAGTGTAGGCAGAACTGTTAAGCAAATTTGCAACTTAAATTGGTTTTCTGTTTTCTTTAGAGGATTGCAAAAACATTCAAGAACCTTTAACTTATACAAGTTTGCACATGGTAAGAAGTGGCTGACAATCTTATAAGTTGGATAAGCTGGATCTTATCATTAATGCAGAAGACACCTGGACTATCTGAACTAGGTGACTTTAAAATATAAGGCTAGTAAGTCTGAGATGGAATTTATTAAGAGGAGCATGTGACATAACTGAATGAATGTAATTAAAGTACACTGACTATTAAATACTTAGGATTATCTGAAATTGCACACTTTTCCAATATTTACAAGTTTACTGACTTTAAAATTTAATCAAAAATTACTATTCATGCTCCTTGTGTTCAAATACGTATTGAATATGCTATGTCTGAGTATTAACCATAGATCAATTCACAAATTCCTGAAGAGGAATACTGTAAGGACTGAAGTTACTGCAGAAGTTGCAAGGATAAAGTGAGATAAAAGCTGAATTCTGCTAAGATTTAATTAATAAACACAATTCCTACAAATAATACCTTAGCTTTTACTGCTCCAGGCTGCAAAATTAGTCCACATGTTTGTGAGATCTGGTTTTAGATGATGACAGACAACTGATTACTAATGCTATCTGGTTACTTCTGTTTACCTACAGCTCTGTTATCGTTCATGTAGGCTTGGGGAATAAAAAAATTGCTGCTACAGAGAAGTTATGCAGAGAATGCATTTCAGGCAAGGTTCCATTAAGATGTTTTGTCTTCCCAATGATTCATCTATGAAGACCACGAGAAGTTTGAGTTTGTTTTTCCCTGATAGATCTCAGCCTCCAAGATCCTTTTCAACTCTTTTTTTACTAGTAATTATAAATAAACACACCAAAACTAAATATGTATCATGTCTTCCACATTTTTAAAAAAATCTTTATTAAATATATAGTCTTTAGCATATATTTAATGACTTCTCCAACCTTGAAGGAATCCTCTATCATACACAGAATTTTTTATTTTCAGTACCACATCAAGCGCATAAGCAAACTGCTACTCACACATAGTAACTGAATGATAATAGAAGCAGCCACTGGTAACTGAAATACGTGGAACAACTTACAACTGGGTTAATGTCTGCAGAGTCAATCAGGAATAATCACCTGTTCTGTACAACTACAGGTTAGTACTGAAGGCAGTTCTCGTCTGCTAGTATCTATTTCTTTTTCATAATAAAGTAGCTATCTTTTGAAGTACAGTAAACCCCCGAATCTCCACCAGTCTTGCTCTTTAAGACTTCAATCCTTCACGCATTTTTTTCTGGTAGAATACCTTTCTGCATTGGCGCAGTGTGAGCCGTGAAAAAATGGTATGTAAATAACCTCATGAATATGCAATTAAGCCCCACCCATCACCTGCCCCTTGAAACCCCTGAGTGTGGCGGGGAGGAGAGTGCACTCCCAGGGTGGCTGTGGTAGTGGGAGCAGGGGACTGCAACACCAGCCCCTACGGTGCTTTATGTGGCGACAGAGGGTGTCCCTGGCACCCATGGCACTGCCCATGGAAGGAGCCACAGGGAAAGTGCTCCCCCAGTGCCACCTGCTCCTTCTCTCCCGGGACATCAGGAGCTGGGGCAGCATACGGTTTCTTCCTGTGCCATGTTTGTATCCCCCAGTGGCTGGGCTCCTGTCCCCACTGCCTGGGATGTCAGGCCAGTCTGTCTCGCCATGATGAGTGGACGCTGCTCACTCCCATTGGCGGCACATCTGACAAGCCCCACTCCTGTCTCCCTGAGCTGGGCTGGCTGTGGGGGCTTGCTGTACCTGGGAGCCAGCAGGAGGCAGCGATGCTGCCCACATTCTGTGCCCAGAAGGGGCTGGGACTGCCTCCCCCACTGTCTCCACTGTCTCCACTGCCGGAGCTGCCACCAGTGCTGGCCAAGTTCCCCGGCGATGCTGCCCACAGGGAGGGAGGGTTTGCAGCTCCCGAGCCCAGGGTCTGGTGGGGTCAGTGTGGCTGGTGCTCAGCAGAGCCTTGGTGGCAGCGGGAACCCAGGGCTAGGGAGCAGGGACAGGCAGGGAAGGAAGGGGACAGCCTCCGACCCCATGTGGCACCCATGGTGGCAAACCCCTCCTTTGATTTCTCTTTAATTAATTTTCATTAACTTTTGGCAGGGGTGGCAGGGCAGGCAGAGCCGAGGTGGGGTGTGGAGCCAGGGTGGCCCAGAGGGTCTGCTTCTGCCTGGCGCTCCTGGGATTCTGTCCCCGGGGAATTTGCCCAATGGCTTCATCTCGCCTTGGGAAAGCCCAAGGGGCATTTTGCGGGCCAGGCCAGTCCTGGTGGAGGCTTGGGAGGTGCAGTTGCCCCTCTCCCTTCTCCTCTGTGCCCACAAAGTCAGGGGGAGCTGGCAGCCAAGGCGCGCATGTGCGGTGGGACACCCTGCAGCACTGGTGGAGGCTTGGGAGGTGCAGTTACAACCCCCACCTCTCCTGGGCTGTGGAGGGAGTGGGGGACCCTGGCACCAGCCCCCATGACGCTGCAGGCAGTGACGGAAGGTGTCCCCTGGCCACTATGGCACTGCAGGAACCACAGGGAAAGTACTTCCTACAAAGTGTGCAGGAGTTGTGCTGGCTCTACTCACGCCAGCTCAGAGACTCAATTCTTGTGCTCAGAGGATGGGAGACATTATGTACCTGGGGCAGGGATGCATTCGGGGGCTCGGCAGCTCCAAGGGGCTCCCCATGCCCGAGCCCCAGCCCCAGCCCGCACTCCGCCGCCTCCCACGGCAGCCACCCGACCACCTTGCCAAGGGAGAGGCAGAGTGCAGCCATGTCAAGCAGCACCCAGGCAACCAAGGGGGCGAACATGAAAGCCAGGCCTGCCTGCTGCCACGGAACAGCCACAGCAGTCCGCTCATCCCCAGGTAGGCACAAGAGCCGCCAGGCCCACGCAGCCCCTGAGCGCGGCCAACCACCAGTACTCAGGAGCTGAGGGAGATGGGGCGACATGTGGGGCTTAACTGCATACCAAGAGCTTGCTATCTTCGCGGATTGCAGGCTTTGAGGAGGGAACCCAGACCCAATGATCCGCAAAACCTGGGAGAACACTGTATATAAAAGCTCCATCACTTTAGAGAAACTAAGTAGCTTAGGTACATTTCCACATAAATATTTAATGCTGGTTTATAGCATTAAATAGCCATTTCCATTTTAATGGGTGGATGAGGATTATAATCTTCAACCTGAAAGTCTTCTGCCTTAAAGTCATTGATGTCTTCAACCTTACGAAGAATTCTGAGTTTGGGGAAAGGTCTTGGCTCCCTCTGAAGCTGAAATAAAACCAAGCTTACTGTATGAAACTAATACTTGAAAGCAGAGATTTTGTGTTCTCAATCTCAGTTCAGTTTACACTATGTAGACTTTCCCTCCCCACCAAGAAGATTGATACTAAGGAAAAAAAAGGGAAGAAAATTTTAATGCAGATCAATGGAATCTACTTTAGTACTTTCATAGGCAGCACTAGCATAATTTTCAGGTGAATCCCCTGATCATCCAAGCACTTTCAGTAGGCAAAGCAGTTCTGGTGGTTACAGACTAATGCTAATTAATTGTGTGAATTGGTAAGGTATCCTTTTCTGATACACTACAAAGACATTTTATTTTGTGTTATCTGGATTAGGGGGAATGATTTTCAAAGTCAAAAGTACAGATTCTGCATCTTGGTTCTAGAGTAGTACACTAATGTACATTTCAACCTTGTTTGCATTCCACTTCTGTTTGCAACTTCAGTTGAACAGAGGTTAAGGTACTACAATTACTAGGGTAGAAATGATGGGAAAACCCACACAAATTAATATCTGCAAAAGAGTATTTGTAATACCAAGATAATTCTGCATTGAATAAGCACTGTGGAAGATAAAAGGATACAGGAACACAGAGTAAGTACTTACTTGAACTTTTAGAGGTTCCACATGATTCAGATATATGTGTGCATCTCCTAATGTGTGTACGAACTCTCCAGGCTGAAAAGAATGAAGAATACATGTGGTTTTCACTCAGGTTTCAAGAAAGCAAAACATTATAATGCTTATAGTATTGATTCCTAGCATCTTACATCTAGTGTGGAATTGCAGCTTCTGCACTGGTTTGTATTGCCAAGACATCCCTGGGAGCTTTAAAGGACACTAGCTTCCCTGGCTAATGCATAATTAATGAGAAATAATATGAAATTTCACACAGAATCACAGAATATTCTGAGTTGGAAGGGACCCAGAAGGATCATTGAATCCAACTCTTAAACAGCAACACTGCCTCCCTGGTGGGGCTCGAACCCCTGGTCTCCTACATGAAAGATGGGGATACTCATCACTGTACTAAAGTGGATTTTTAGTGGACTTCCACTAGCTTACCAAAAAATTTATCTTGGAAATCCTGCCAGGATAATAGCTTTGGTACTGGATGCAGCACTACTGATCTGCTCACCAAGATGGATGTCACTGCTGCATCTGGTTCTATCTTTTCCACACCACTTCTATTAAGTAGGACTTACCAAAGCTGTTTTCAGAGGAGTTGCCTTAGCCACTACTAAACACCACAGTTCACAGCAGAGGAGCTGTCAGTCACAAACTAAACCCCAAAGCATTTATGAAACATCCAGGTGGGGTTTGCAAGCTTGCAAGTTCTGTGACTTAGCAGCCCCTGAGCAATTTAATTTAACTCAGCTAAATTTCATCAGCTATTTTACTGTTCTTTGACCACGGTAGATCAGCTCTTGGATATATTATACTGAAAACCACCAACACCGTGAGAGGAACTGGCTGAAAGACAACAGCTGTCTTATGGCCTTCACTTTTTCCAGTACCTTGGACCAATTTCTTTATGTCTGGAGTTGCTGTGAAGTCTGACTTTTCTGTATTACCCTATTTTAAGTTTCCCTTCAAGCTCCTGGTAAGCAGAAGAATCAGGAGCAAATTGCCTCACCTGTATAATTTTTTACAGAAAAGGGGTTTTCACTTGTACAAGATTGCCGTACATTTAAATTTCTCTGCCAAATTACAAAATACACCTCTGAAGTCAGGTCAGGAGCTATTTGAGAGCATACTACTATTCTCCATAATCATCTACAGTAGGAAACCAAAGAAATATCCAACTGAAATTATAGCTGGAAGTTTTTTGGCAGAATATCCATATTAGAACCTTGACAGCAATTTACTTCCAATAAACACGTACTGTAAAACTAAATGACTATCCTGTATGTTACTATCCCATAAGGACAAACAGTTTGAATTTCTAAGAAGCAGACTCATGAACAGGCCAGTTTTGACATGGTCAAGACCTGGAGGATCTTTTGTTTGACCTGAATTTCAGAATTCTTGTGTTGCTAACGCCCCATACAAGCCAGAGGCAATTCACATTAAGTTCACAGTATGCCTTTTAGTCGCTCATTTTTCAGACAAGATTAAGTAAAATGCTTAAATAGCCTACCTTAAGCCCAGTGACATGGGCAATCATGTATGTGAGCAGTGAATAGCTGGCAATATTGAAAGGTACTCCTAGTCCCATATCTCCAGACCTCTGATAGAGTTGGCAAGACAATTCACCGTTCAGAACATAGAACTGACAAAGGGCATGGCACGGAGGCAAAGCCATCAGAGAAATATCTAGGAATCGCAGTGCACAAAGAAGAGGGGGAAAAAGTCAGTAACAGTATTAATGTGGTATGAACATAGAAGATGCAAAACCTAAACAAGCATGTCATGAAATACAGTAGAGAGTCAACTGCATCATCACTCTGTTGCTTTATCTCTTGTTTATTAGTACCTGCTGCCCAAGCAATTAAGTCCGGTCATGACAAGCTGTCTCCTGAGCTGTATTACCAGAAAGGCATACACAGATATTCCACAGAACAGATTTGTGCCATAATGCTGCACAGCAGTTTACTGCTACTCACCTCAGTAAGACAGTTGATTTCCCTAAAGGAAGACATTAAGAGTAAAATTAAGCATGTACCCTAAAGCGACTTCCAACTGCTGCTTCTTACTCTCTTCCCATTGCAGTCTGCCTTTGCTGCTTGTTTAGATATAAAAGTAATGATCAATTAAAAAAATAGAAAACAAAAGATGTTTTGAGTGTTTCTCTACACTTAAAAAGTGCAGATAGTTTTTTTACCATTTTTCAAATAAGAGTTACTGCCTTTAAACAGAGACTGTATGCCAAAGACAAGAGTAGCCAGGTATATCCCTCACTTTAACCTTGAGTGAAAAAATCTGAAGGAATGGTTCAATATTTTTGAGGTCTGAACTTCAGAATTAAGCAGAAAGAGAGTCAGGTTTATAACCCTTGGCCATTTTTACTGCATTCCTGGCAGTTTTATAAAGAATAAACAAGTACACCAAATGGAATTGCCTGTTGACACAGGAATAGAATATAATTTAGCATACAGCAAGATAATGTACAACTGCATTCACTTAAAGTCTATTATTCAATACCTTTGGGATTCCAAGCACACATAATGATTCTTCTGTCATCTGGGTTGGTTTTGATCGTTTCAATCACTTTTTGCAACTGATCAACTCCTTGGTTGGAGTAATCTGAAGAAAGATACCAGATAAACTCTAAACCAAACACATTCAAGTCATGATATTTTAGCACCCAGCCCACATCCCATTGAAAAACAATACTGAAATGACAACCCCTGAAGATTTAACTGCAACTTTGAGTTGCATTAATTAGTCAGCACACTTTAAATAAAGGCTATCCTTGGTCTTTCTTAGAGTTCTCTAAAGCTTGTGAAATTCTCATGATGTTATTTTCATGTCCCCTCATCTCTTTTGTGTGTCTCCACTACCTTTAGCACCCACTGAAATAGAACCATTCATACTGAGAACACTTTATTCCATTCTCAACAACTTTACATTTTAAGACCAACTAAGAAGTCTGCATAATCACTAAATTTCAAGAAACGAAGGTCGCAATACAAAAAAATTAGTTGAACAAAGAATGATACTGCTTTATCCTTCATGATGACTTCTTACCTAAATAGGGAAAGAGCTGTACTGGAATGGACAAGACATTACCACCTAATCATTCACAGTATTTAAACTAAATTGTTCATTTCTGTTACAGGGCTTCCTCTAATGAAAAAAAAAAAATTATATCCAGACCAGTATTATGGGGTACCCGCATTCTTTACACACTCAAAAGTACAAAGTTTTTGACAGATGAATAAGCACTCCCGCCTAGCACTCAAAAGGTCATGTATGAAAACTGTATTTCCATATACTATATTTCCATAGCATAAACTATAGCATAAACTATATTTCCATAGCATTTAGAGGCAGAAGGGAACTTTAATGATGTATAGGATAGAACATTACATTTCTTCACTGATACAGGGTGAATTTTAGGCTTAATACAAGTTATCTAAGAAACCTGCTGAAATTAACTGACCATCAGAATGGCTTTCAGAATAAAAGAATCATTAGTTGTTAATCATTGTTTTGACTCATGCCAGTAAACCAGCATGGCTGGTTGACTACTTTTTTCAGATAACTTACTGCAGCAGTACCAAATTATGGTTACAGGGAGACAAGCTGGCAAGCAAGGTAGTAATACAGTAATGCCTTGCTGCATTGGGACTCCTCCATTGTGACCTTGCTGATTTGCGAGAAATTTTTCTCGCAGACCAGCCTCAGTGATTCACGAAGCTTCCCAGCCGACGCATGCGCAGTGCCTCTACTTCGCCGAGGGGCGGTGCCAGCGCTCCCTGTGGGGCGGGACTGGCCTAGCCCCGTGGGGAGGGCATGCAGTGACTCTCGCCCCCATGGTGTTTATTGACTCGTGGCACCATGCCCCGGTCTCTGCCCCTCGCCTGTGTTACTGTTTCCATGGCTACAGGCAGGGAAGGGAAGCACCCCAGGAAAGAGGGGCTCAGCTGGCCCTGGCGGCCATAGGGCAAGCGCTGTGTGCTGGGACGATGGGACATGCAGCGGCAGGACATACCCATCCCGCCTCCATAGCTGCTGCCTGCCTGCACCATATAGGTCTCCGCCTGACAGCCCCGGCTGGCTGAGACAGCATGGGCACAGGCACCAGGGATGGGCGGGGGGAGCAGCGGTCCATGTTCTGTGCTGCCGGTGGGGCCCGGCCAGAGGCGGCAGCGGGGCAGTGATGCGGCAAGTCGCTGCATCAGGGGGGAGTGCTGTTCTGCTGGGTCATACGGCCAGCACTGCCTCTCCCACACTCGCGACTGGGAGGTATACATATAGTAGCTGCCACAGTTAAAGGGAAAGAAAATTGACAGCACTCCCCATGGGGCCCCGGGTCTCAGTGTTCCAAAATTAAGGTTTTCCAGGCTCCACGAGCACTGACAAAAGCCCCAGGACACCCCTTCCCCCCCCGCAGAGGCAGTGCAAGCATGTGCGGTGGCAGCAGCCTGGCCGCAGCTGCAGAAGCAGCAGCTTGGCCGAAGAGAAGCCCTGGGATTCTTTGGTGGGTCTCCCTATGCAGAGAGGGCTCAGAAACACTTCCCTTAGCTCCCCTGTGCTATGAGAGCCTGTGGGGAGGAACAAAAAAGGCTGGCCCACGCTCTGGAGCGGCTGGGGGTGGAGCAATGGGCATGGCCTGTGTGCATATTAATGACCCTTGTGTTTGCAAATTTGACAGTTTGCGAGACCCTGACAAGACCCTTTCCTCGTGAAGGGTGAAATATTACTGTACATGATCCTCATATGGGCCATTCACTTAAGAGTTGGACTTGATGATCCTTGTGGGTTCCTTCCAACTCAGAATATTCTGTGATCCTTCTGTAACAGAATTAGTATCTCTGGGAATTCTTCTGCCAGCAATATCATGCCAGAAGCCTAGTCAAATGGTTATGTTAGCTCCTGAAGCTAATTACCTATCCATTAGTAATGCAACTTAAGGAAACCTATTAGTAATGAAACTTAAGGGAATTCATCTTGTTCATTTTTTTCTGCCTATGTTATGTCTCAGACCTTCTAAGTTCAGGAACTTTGAAAATATTTACCAAGTATTTACTGACATGTCAGTTCACAATTTGCATCATTTATGTTAGCATGAAACTGTATTCTGTTAGTGGTCAACACCATAATACCAAGTCTAATACAGTTACACCCCATCATTTGCGAGGAATGGGTTATGCCAGGGGGCTCGCAGACCGTCAAACTCACAAAGACGCGCAGGTCATTGATATGCATGCAGGCCATGCCCATTGCTCCATCCCCCAGCACTCTGGAGCCCTGCGGACACTTTTACGCTCCTTCCCATGGTCTCTCTCAGCACAGGGGAGCAAAGGGAACCATTTCTGAGCGGCTGCTGCGACTGTGCACGCCCAAACCGCACGCTGCTGCTCCCCCCCTCAAAGCCCCCCCCTCCCCAGCCCCGGTGCGCGTGCTGGCCCAGGTCTGCCCTGGCCCTGGCAGCCCCACGCCGGCCCACGCGTACTCGCCCGGCCTCCACGACAGGGAAGGGGTGTCCCGGAGCTCTGGTCAGCATTCTTGGACCCTGGAAACACCTTAACTTTGCAACAGTGCAACACCCCATGGTGGCAGGGGGGAGGGGCGCAGCCATCGGCATCGGAGTTTCTTTCCCTTTAACATCCACTGGTCCCAGTAGAGGCAGCGCTGCCCGGGCTTTGACTGGGCTTTGAGTAACAAGGAATGGCATGTCTTGTGGNAGCCATCGGCATCGGAGTTTCTTTCCCTTTAACATCCACTGGTCCCAGCAGAGGCAGCGCTGCCCGGGCTTTGACTGGGCTTTGAGTAACAAGGAATGGCATGTCTTGTGGTGGTGCCGCGCTGGGTCTCAGTGGAGCACACAGGAGACACACTCGACAGGGACCAGGGCATGGTGCCACAGGGCTCTAAATGCCATTGCGAGCTGGAGAAACCATGCGCCCTCCCCGCGCGCCGCCCACAGGGAGAGCCAGCACCGCCCCTCAGCGAAGCAGAGACACTGCGCATGTGTCGGCTGGGAAACCTCACAAATGCCTGAAACGGAATTGCAAGAAATTTTCCCCGCAGATGGGTGGGGTCGTAATGTAGAGGTCGCAATACAACGGGGACATACTGTATCTGTAACTGACGTGAGCTTCATTTTGAGGCTACACTGATAAGAATCTTACCAAAAGACCACCAAGATAGCTAACCATGTTGTTAATCTGAGTTAAAAATCACACCAGATTGGGGCAGTCCTCTAAAAGTTTTCGGTATCTTCAGCGACTTAGAAAAGAACCAGCAACACACGTCACAGTAAGTTTAATAAACCAGTTCCACTGAAAATAATGCCAACAGATACTGCATCACCTGTTACAGCTGTTCTGTCCACAGCATTATCAGATATGGATAAATCCAGATGCAAAATGGAAAAATCTCTCTTGCGTTGTGTCCAGTGAATGTAGTGCACTAATGTCAGTTCTTTCCAGTACAACAGTATCACGGAAATTAGGACACAACATTAGGACACAACAGAGGTGGCAGCCTGTGTTCCACTGCTATCAAACAGAGCTAGCTCAGACTTCTGGATTGTAATAGACACATGTCCTTCCAGCTATCAGTGACCATATCTGCTCTACATAAAAGCAGCCTGTTTTACAACTGTCAAATTACAATATACAAAGCCATATATTTCAGGATAATTAGATTAATGAAAAAAAAAGCCTCCTTCAAACACTATTTATTCTGGCTACCAGTACTCACTAGGTCCCCTAACAATAGTCTATTTTCTCAGACCTCTGGAAGTGATGCGTCACAGCTGCCTCACTAAGCAGTCAAGACTGTATTTGTATGTGATTACCTGTGTGCATATCTTTGTATTCTGCTCCGAAGTGCCTCCACTGGAAACCATACACTGGTCCCAAATCCCCCTCCTCTCTGGTGCTGAAACCCTGCTTATCCAGGAACTCCCGTGACCCGTTAGCATCCCAAATCTTCACACCTTTTGCAGAGAGCTCTTTGGCATTAGTAGAACCCTACAAAACACAGACAGTGAGAAGCCTGCCTCCTAATTTCAACAGATCTGAAATAGCTGCATTCAGCTTTGCTGGTCCACAATACTTCTCCACTTATAAAGGATAAACAATCTAATTAATGTACTGGATGATGTTTGTGCATATGAAGAGAATAAAACTTTTGAGCAACATATTGATGAAGTTTGAAGTGCTATGCTGCTGCTGTTTAACACAGGATTCTTCTAACTCTGGGAATGTACAAATACTACATTGAAGATAATGGCTCTCCATGTGTGGTCAAAATACTAGGGGATTACACTTCTTCTCTCATAGGAACAGAAGCATCTGCAGTTACCCCAAATCCCTTAATCCACTCGACACCAGTTCTTTCCATTTATTCACTCTCACACACACAGAGACATGCGAACACCGAACCTTGATGAACCACAGCAGCTCCTCCAGCACTCCCTTCCAGAATACCCTCTTCGTTGTCAGCAGTGGAAACTGATCTGGAAGAGAGTTTCAGAGTGTCAGAAGGGACCAGCCACCCGCCAGTGGGGTAGAGACGTATGCTTTTCTCCACGTAGAGGGCAAAGCCACCATTTGACAGCCAGAGGTTCGGCTAAGCAGTAAGGAATTGGGGGAGGATGTGTAACTCTCAGATCTCTCGGCGGGAGGGAGCTGTTAGTCCCGGGGGAGAAGATGGCATGTGACACTTCCCAGCACCCACCCCCGCCCAGGGACCAGGGGCACGGGCCAGGAACGGGGTGCAGGAACAGGGGGCAAGGAAGCGGCACAGAGGGCCGGGGGCAGGGAACAGGGAGCAGGGGCTGGTGGCAAGGATCAGGGGCAGGGGGCCGAGGCCGCGGTGCCGGCGGTGCCCACCTCTCAGGCTGTACCGCGCCTGCATGCCGAACACGGAGATGGTGCCGGTGCCAGTGCGATCCTCCCGCCGGTGGCCATGCTGCAGGATGTGCCGCACTTGCTGCAGGTACTGCGGCTCGCCGAGCTCTGGGCTGGCGGCGGGGGCGTCCAGCAGCTCCCCGTCGGTTGGCATGTCGGGCGAGAGGCTCCCTGCGGGACGGGCTGGGCTCCGCCTGCACGGCCCTACCGCTCCCGGCTGCACGGCCCTACCGCTCCCGGCTCTCCCGCTCCCGGCTGCTCGGCTCTCCCGCCCGCCACTTCTGCGAACCCGACAAAGCGCGGATTTCCCGCCAAGCGGCGCCGAGGGCCGGGCAGGGCGGAGCGACATCGCTACGTCTTCCTGCCTGTCTCCCCTTTCTCTTCCCTCCCAGCGGCCAGGGTTCCTTAGAGCCGGAGCCTCTGCAGCTGCGCGTCTTGGCCGTGAACGGGGCTGTCCCTGCCGAGGCGAGGACTGTCCCGAACACCTGGCCCGAGCCAGTGCTCCAAACCATACCCACTTGTTTAGATTGGACATTGGGAAGAATTTCTTAACAGAACGGGTAGTGAGATACCGGAATGGGCTGCCCAGGAGGTAGTGGAGTCACCATGTTTGGACTCCAGGAAAGACTGTATGTGGCACTTAGTGCCATGGTCTTCTTGACATGGTGGTGTTTGGTTATGGGTTGGACTCGGTGGTCTCAGAGGTCTTTTCCAACCTCATGGATTCTGTGGTTCATTCTGCCCTGATGGCAAAGTAGATGCTCTGGAGGTACATCTCATGCTGGGAAGTGCCGTTGGCATTCATCGTCTTCCATCTCTCTGCAGCCTCGGGCATCCCAAGTCAGAGCTGAACAAGACCAAAGTCTTCAGCTGGGCCTGGCAGGCCACACACACACACCTGGCATTTGATCCCCCAAGCTAAGATGTCCCGAACCACCAAAGCCCCCGGTGCAGCCAGGTCCCAGGCTTCCATCTCTTTGGTGCTGTGCCTCTGCAGTGCCATGCCCGAGGCACAGCTCATCTTTCTCATTGCTGCAGTGTTACCTTGACCTGCACTTCTAAAGGACACTGAGGTGCTGGAGCAAGTCCAGAGAAGGGCAATGAAGCTGGTGAAGGGGCTGGAGCACAAGTCCTCCTAGGAGCAGCTGAGGGAGCTGGGGGTGTTTAGCCTGGAGAAGAGGAGGGTCCAGGGAGACCTTGTCTACAACTACCAGAAAGGAGGTTGTAGCCAGGGGGTTGTCAGCCTCTTCTCCCCAGGAATGAGTGTCAGCGCAATAGGACATAGCCTCAAACCAGGAGACATTCAGCTTGGACATTAGGAGGAATTCCTTCATGGAAAGGGTGATGAGGCATTGGCATAGACTGCCTAGGGAGGTGGTGGAGTCACTGTGTTTAAGGAAAGACTGGATATGGCCATGGTCTAGTTGACATGTGGTGGTATAGGGTCATAGGTTGGACTTAATGATCTCAGAGGTCTTTTCCAACCTGATTCTGTGATTCCAAGAAATCAAGATCCTTTCATGCCATACCTTGTCATCATTTTCCTGCTTAATATTTTATTGACTTATTTGCTTTCTCCCTAGGGAGAAAGCACTCCCTTTTATTAAGTCTCATCTTGTTGATCTCAGCTTCTCTCATGGCTCAGTGTCATTTTGCATTCTGACCTGTATCTGATTGCAACTGCTCCCAGTGTGGTGTCCATTGAAATTTTCTAGGTATAGCCTTTGCTACTCAGAAAAAACTCTTCTCTGAATATTTTTTTATTAGGATCTCTTAGGAGTCAAGCATTTTGTTAAGAGTCACTTATCTCTCAGGCAAAGCCCAACTGGCATGATTAGAGGAGTTATGACTGCTAATCTCATGATTAGGAGCTGTAATACAGGTATGTAAGATGGAAGTTAAGGAGAACAGAGTACTGTGGATTAGAAAATGCTACCTTTCCTTGCAGCAGGCAGGAAATAATCTTTCTCACTAATTTCTCACTAATTATCTCACTAATTATCTCACTAATCTTTCTCACTTTCCTTGTAGTAATTTGTATACTTATTTGTGTGTATAGAAGTAAACAAAAATGCAAAATCTAATTAGGGTGTGGATATTTTTTTCTATTATATAGGTGGTTTTGTACACATTGAAAATAATATGATTTACTTAGCAGAGATACAGTTGGAAGTGCTGCATATATCTGTGCAAAAAATTCTTAGAAATGCTGGGCACAGAAAATGAAATCAAATCACATAGAGCTCTACTTCTAGCTGAGAGATATATCAGTTCTTAGACTTTATTATAATTTAAAAACACAAGCTAATGTATATAATTCAGGAAAAAACAAACTTCTTTACTCATAAAAGCTATTAATTAATTAAAAAATAAACTCTAGAGGCAAGCTGCAAGTGAGAAATGCCAAAGGCAGAAGACTTACTCATTACTGCACGATCAGAAAGTCATTTAATGTACACAATAAACAGCAAAAGCAACTGGAAGAAGAAACTGAACATTTTCATTGCACAATAATATGCTATATGCATATGCAAATCTGGTTTATTCAGATTTGGCTGAATGTGCAACATCTGTAGGGACCAATCTTGAAAATGTGCTTGAATTTAAGTATGGAAATAGAAATTACTTGTAGCTGTTTATTTCCCTAAATCTTTGCATAACCAGAGCCAGAGCTTGTTAGCGAAGATTACCCAATTTACAATATAAATAACATTTTATTTAAATTACTAACTATTAAAATGGATTTCGGTTTGGTTTTGAGCTAAAATATTTCTACAGTCTTTGGTTACTAACTCATATGTCACAATATTTACTAAGCAAAATTTTATTTATATGCAACTATTTTAACCATAGTAATTCAACAATTAGCTGTGTGTTGAGCATAGGAATATTTCAACCATAGGAGTAAAGGAAGAAAGATTACACACATCTTCTTTCCTAGAAGGAAAAAAAAAATTACACCTTTTGTGTTTGGTTTGAGAAAAATACTTTACAAAAATAAGTATACGTGGAATGTATCAGTGGCCTACTATAGAAACATACATGACATAAAACCAAAAAAGAAATGGATGCTTTTTCCTCATTTTTTGTTGTTATAGATTCAATATGTATTTACATAAGAAAAGCTCATGATGAACCTCATTATATTATGTTTAGATTCTGCAGCCAATCTCTGAGTTGAGAGTATCAGACACGCATAACCTAAAGAGGACCTATGTCCATATCTAATCTCAGACATTGGTGGGGACACTGTAGTGATTTGCCTGGAGGCCTTACACATCTCATGGCTCTGTCCCCTGGTAGATCCAGGTGTTAGAGTTGGAGGCTGCTAAAACTGTGCATCCTAGAACCCCCTGGGAGGGAAACCTGGGGAAAGGTGGCTTACAAGCCCCACAGTAGTGTGATGCTGTAGGAGTCCAAAAGAATACTGTCTCAGCCTTGTCATCAGAAATTTGGATGATATACCCCTAAAAACTGAGGCTAAGGTCTTGGCAAAGTTTGGCCTGCCAGTGATGCTCTGGGACTAAGACTGGACTGTGAAAACCAGAGTGATGATAACACCGAGAAAGGACTGTGTGGAACAAGATCTGCCATCTCTTCTGTGTTATCCAGGGGAAGAGACAAGATATGCTGTAACCTTCTTCCCTGGCCTCCAGAGACTGTGTGGTACATGATATGCTGTCGTCTTCTCACCAGCTTCCAGAGACAGAACAAGATATGCATACAGCCCTGTCCTTGCAACACAAAAACACACTTCCTGGCAAAAGGCCACTGGAAACTGACCTTGCCTTGGACACTATTTTGGACACTTCTTGGTCTTACATGACAGAGAAAGAACAGAACAGGGGGGCAAAGGAAACATGTGGTATAAAGATGGCCCCCTTAGCACCTGCTTTTCGGAAGCTTCTCCCACTTGGAAGCTTTCCCACTTGGAAGATGACATCTATGGGGATGCCCTGAGGACTTGCTTGTCTGATGGTAGCTATTAAACCCTTTTGCTCTCTCCCTTTCTGTTTACCTTTCCTATCTCACTTTCTTCTATCCCACTTCCTGCTTCCAGGACAATAAAGCTTCACTATTAGACCAAAGGTAACCCCTGTTTGGGATTTTCCTTGCACTTTGAGATCCAGTAAATGAACCATCACGCCTCCAGCTCAGCTGGCTGGACCATGACAGATGCCACCTAAAACCACGCCATCTTTCCTGGAGATCCCCCATGGGGTTAGAGAATATGAAGCATTTTTTTCCTCTATCTGCCCGTCTTCCTGGTTCTTCCTTCCTCATCTGGAAATCTCCTAGATGCAGAGAGAGGCTTCTTGTGTACCTTTTCTAGAAAAATGAGTAGAAGCCCCTGAGAAGTATCTTTCTTTGGATGTTCCTGTGAGCCAAACTGCAGGTGCTATTAACACTGTTAGTCTGAACAGAGTGCTGCTCATGGAGAAATGTTATGGTAACACAGCTCTTTCAAGTCCTGGTCGTGATTCTCACTTTGTACTCTTTTATCATAAAAAGTAAGATGAGCATCCCCTTGAACACCACTGAAAATAAAAACCTCATAATGAATTGTGGTAATTTCAGTTCATTCATGATGAATGAACATGAAGATGTGATTTTTGATGCCAAAACGCTGGACTGTGGTTGTGAGGCAATTAATTCCTGAAGAAGTATTTTTGTCGCCACATTGCCTCATCCCAGATGTTACTTAAGGATTGAGGGTTTCACAGTTAAATAAGTCAGATCATTTAGTATTATCATTTCTATGTCTTGCAGGCTAGAACGTTGAGTGTCTGTTTTCCAAAATGCTTGTCTCAGTCAATGTGTTCTTTCTGAGGAAGCAGTCTTGTATATAGCAGGACTGAATCCTGTTACAACTGAAGCTTATTGCAATGTAAACACCTCTTAGAAGGAATTTTGTTTTCTATGAAAGGAGAAAGAATGGACTTACCAGTTAAAAATTCTGCTTATACAGTTGCAGTGCTTTCCCAGCTACATATTCAATGAATTCAGCACTCTTTGGGTCTAAGTTGGGAGGAACTTTAATGGTGAAAGTAGGTGAAGTCAGAATATTCACATCTACCACAGTTTCGTTTTTACTGGAGGGATCCCCAGGTACCACCTAGAAGAGATCAGTACTTTAGATAGTATAAAGTACTGTGTACGTTCAGTTTTGTTTGTGCCTACCATGCCCACTGTCTTTAATAGGAGAAAATTAAACAGAAGAATAGTTTAGACTTGTCTACTTTCCTTAAATTGCTTTCTTCTGAAAAGACAGTGGGCGTTTGAATTAATGCAAAAGCTTATTGTAGGTGGTGGAAAGAGCTGACATGGCACTGCAAGACCATATTGAAGAACTGCATGTTAATATTTATACCATGAACTACTTCTATAAAGAAGTTCTGTTTTCCTAATGAAAACTTGTGAGTGGGTTGTCTCACTAATTTCAGCACAACTTTTGTGTGATTGATTTGTTCCTATGTGTTTTTCTAAGCCAGACTTAGTTCTGTACCTTTATTTTCCTAGAATAGATAGCTCAGACTCAGTCAGTAAAGTGTGCCTGTCCCCTTGGGCCTATTTTGTGGGGTTTTTTTGTGGATTGCACCATCATTTTATACTAAGTTCTTATAGGAACAGTAGTACATTGTATTTGTGGGTTGGAAAGGAGAATAGGAATTTTCCCTTGCCCAGGAAAATGGATTGAATTTAGCTTGGATGCTTTCTGCTGTGTGAGATACAATTATTCATTATGTATTTATTGGAATATTGACAGATGCTGTCAGACATATGCGGTTTCTACTGCAACAATCTGTCTAACATTTGCCTTCTTTGAACTTTGGAATATATTGGTATAAACATAGATAGCTATGTGTTCACTGATCCGATAAGGATATGTTGCTATAAGGATGTGTTGTACAGTGCTATTTATCTGTGCAGGTAATCTGAGGCCAGTCAAAGCTGCTAGTGTCAATTTACTCTTATCAGAGTAAATTGAGTACTCTTATTCAGGTTAGCCTGTCAGTTGTCCATCAGCCTAACAGGATTTAGAGGAAAACAGTTTCTAATTTCAGGAGTTTCTAATTTCTAATTTTCAGCTCGTCAAGGGATTATCAAGCATACACAAATTCAAGATGAATAGGAACGTTGTGTTGTAAAACCAAACATTACACATGTACAAGCATCCACAACCCCCATGAGTGTAAATATGAGGAAAGCACAAGCCAAAGGCAGCAATAGCTCCCTTCAGAAGACAGCCCTTACCTTAACTATATTGAAAATGCTTTCTGGTCCAATGGTCATATTGGATAACTCAGACACCCACCCAAATCTTTCTTTCATTTTGTTCAACAAGTAGGAAGTGTCTTCTGTATGATGCCGAACCACCTGGAGAATCTGCTCATACTGCTCCCCTGAGAGATTAACCAGCTTAAAGGCTTCATCAAACTTTATGTGCAGCTCAGGAACATTTGGGCAATCTGTTAGAAAAGACAGTATTATGTCTTATCCTTCATCTTTTCTATCTGCAGTAATGAATACTGTAAAAAGTTCTAACGACAAGGTGTGGTTTGGGTTGGTCTTTATATAATGCTGGAAAAAAGACAATTATTCTTGCTAACCTCTTTTGGTAGATTTAGTTTAGGCTCATAATGACTAAAGGGATTCATTATTCCATTTATTGTATTACGATGACTTCCCAAGGAGTTTAAGGTTTATATCATATTTCATGGCAATAGATTTTCTGTTATGCTAAACTGGATCTGGTACATTTTGCATATAGCAACTTCAAAATCTCCTCATACATGGTGGGTTTTTTTAATTGCTCATATTCCATTATCAGTTTATCCCAAGTATATAAACTGCAAGGCAGGGACTGGGGGAGCAAAGTGGGTCCCACTGTAAGACAAGATCAGTTTTAAGACCACATGAGGAACCTGAATATATGTAAGCCTGTGGGACCTGATGAGTCCTGGGGGAATTGGCTTGTGTAGTTGCCAAATCACCCTCCATATTTGAGAAGTCATGGTGGGCAGGTGAAGTCTCTGATGACTGGACAAAAGGAAATGTACTGTATTTCACCGATTTTTAGAACGGGTTGAAAGGAAGACCCTGGGGACTACCACTCTGTCAGCCACACCTCTGTGCATGGGAAGATCATGGAACGTGTTCTAGAAGCTATGCTAAGGCATATGGAGGACAGAGGGTGATTCAAGACAGCCAGCACAGCTTCACCAGGGACAGGTCCTGCATGACCAACTTAGTGGCCTCTTATGATGGAGTGACTACATCAATGGATCAGGAAAGGATTAGAGATGTCATTTATCTGGACTTCTCTAAAGCCTTTTACATGGTCCTTTACAACATTCTTCTTCCTAAATTGGAGAGACAGAGATATTTGATGGATGCACTGTTCAGTGGATGAGGATTGTCTGGTTGGTCAGATCCAGAGGGTAGTGGTCAACAGCACAATGTCCACATAGAGATCAGTGAAAATGAGGTCCCTCAGGGGTCCATATTAGGACCAGTACAGTTTGGTATCATCAGTGACATAGACAGTGGGATCCAGTGCACCCTCACCAGGTTTGCAGATGATGCCAAAATGAGTGGTGCAGTTGACATGCCTGAGGGATGGGATGCCATCCAGAGAGACCTGGACAAGCTGAAGAAGTGGGCCCGTGGAAACCTTATGAGGTTCAGCAAAACCAAGTACAAGGTGCTGCACCTGGGTTGAATCAACCCCCACTATCAACACGAACTGGAGGATGAAGGGATTGTGAGCAGCCCTGACTTGAAGGTGCTGGTGGATGAAAAGCTGGACATGAACCAGTAATGTGCAATTCCACCCAGAAAGCCAGTTTTATCCTAGGCGGCATAAAAAGAATCATGGTCAATAAGTCAAAGGAGGTGATTTTGCCTCTCTGCTTGGCTCTTATAAGACCCCTAGAGTACGACATGCAGTTCCTCAGCCCAGGAAAGACATGGACCTGTTGGAGTGAGTTCAGAGGAGAGACACAAAAATTATTAGGGGGCCATAACAACCCCATGCACCGCTATCGGCTGGGGGAGGAGTGGCTCGAGACTAGTGAAGNTAGGTTGGTGTTACGCTCTGGGATGTGCTCTCGGTCTCTGTACGGGTGTTAGGTGGTGACCTGGACTAGATGATCCTTGTGGGTCCCTTCCAACTCATAATGTTCTGTGATTCTGTGACTGGAGCACCTCTCCTGTGAGGACAAATTGAGAGACTCAGGGTTATTCAGTCTGGAGAAGAGAAGACTCCAGGGAGGCTTCCTGTTGCCTTTGAAATAATATGTGACCTGAGTGGGGACAAACTTCTTATCAGGGCCTGAGGGAAAGGTCTAATGACTTTAAATGAAAGAGGATAACTCTAGACTAGATATAATGAAGAATTTTTTTATGATGAAGGTATGAAATAAGTTGCTTGGAGAGGTGTAAACATTCAACGTCAGGTTGGATGGGGCTCTGAGCAACATGATTTAAGTGAAGATGCCCCTGCACATTGCAGGGGGCTCCGATTAAATGACCTGTAAAGGTTCCTTCCAAATCAAACTACATATTCTATGATTCTATGATACAGGTTATTACAAGAAAGCCTGTAATGTCTGTTAGTGCATATTCTTGTTGAATGTTAATATTTATCTAACAGTAGCTAGACATTAGTATGAGACTAGTATCAGCTTCATCTTCAGCGAATTCAGAACTGAAGGTTCCTGTTTTTTCTTTACTAGAATATGGCTTTTAAACAAGAACATTTTATTAAAACTCTATAAAACGACACTAGAAAAATTCAGTTTATTTTCTGTGAAATAAGGTTGTCAGAGGACGCTTTCAGGCTGATAATACAGTAACCACAGATACTAACTGGTCTCTTAATACATGGGTGTAGACTAAAAGGTATTTCTAGCACCCTGATATGCTTTTCAAAATCTGTCATTCGATCATTAGTATATTTGCCACACTGGAGGTATTCTGAAGACATTTCAGTTTAAGCATATTCTTTGGCTTTTAAGACCTAAATTATTCTGGAACTACAGATGTAGTATGCTGCAGTAGGAGTACTGACAGCAGTTCTAGATGATGGAGTCTATTTTTTTCAGGTGCCCATGAAGGATGCAGGCCAGAGCTCTGCCAACTCATTACACAGTGACATGAAGTCACATTTTTGTCAGCCCTGTTTGCTGATATGGTTCAACAAAGAATAACTGCAGGCTCTTCAGTGCTTGCTTTCCTTGTGAGGAACTGAGTGCTACCTGGTATTACACCTGATTGTCAGCAGGAGAAGCAAGTGTCAAGAGATTGAGCTTCTCCTCACTTTCTGCTCAGCACTGCTACACACAGGCAGGATGTATTGCTGCCTGACATCTTGCTTCTTCGCAGGATGGCAGCTCTAACAAAATATATCGGAATTTTGTTACAGACCATGGATTTTCTCTTTTGACCACCAGCGCTATGTTAACAACTGAGTTATAGTGACACTCTGTGGAGACAATCGGAAAAGCTAATTGAGATCATCTGAAACGAGGGATGTTTGTATCCCTTGTTACAGTAAACTCAGTGACTGCATATTAGTTCCAAAAATATAAAGTCAGAGCGGTAGAAAATGACAACTTCAAAATCTACAAAGCAGTAATCAATTCATTACAGAAAAAAAAAATAGCTATTTACCATGCAAAAGATTGTCTTGGCATTTCTGGCATCTCTCATGAAAGTGTGGGCATCCAGAGGAGTTCTCTCGAAGCTCCCTGCACTGAGGTCTCTGGCGCCCTGGCACAATTTTAGAGAACATGCCGCTTCTGTCAGGATCTGGAATGAAGTCACAGTATTTTCAGACTGCTATTAAGCTTGGGGTCTTGATAAATATACATTCATTACCTAGTCTGAGCTTTTTCAAGAAATTCATGCCACTGTAGTATATTCCCTTTTAAAGACGTAGTAGTGTACTCCCCACTAATAACCAGTCAATTGCTGGTATTATTACACATTATTTCTACAACATATGAGTTCTGGCAAGATGTTTTTGACCCTTAGAAGTCAATACGTTTCATAATCATGTACAGCTAGATGAGAGCACAGTACCAAAGCTTATTTTTAAGGCAACATAGCTCCTGATACAGAAAAAAGTGATCAAAACTCTCTTGAAGAATCACTTAACTTTATATTTCCTGATGATTATGGCATTTGCAACTCAGAGTTATGGCATGGGCTCGCTTTGATGTCCTGATGGACAGGCACTGGCATGTTTTGAAGTGACGCTTGCTTTGCTTTTTGCGCTAATAAAATATGAAGTTCATTTGTATTCCGAAGGTTGGCTATGTTTTTTTTCCCTTCACTGTGAGTTATCACCAATATTATGCCCAGAATTTCTGGTCACTGAAAAACCTGATGACTGGTGTTTATTTGGCTGGTATATATTTGATTGCCACACTACATTGGTGCAGTAGCCTGGGACAGGATCTGCAGCTGTCAAGCTGAGCTTAACATCATATGGCAAGGGCAGGGATATGCCTTGACATCTCGCAGTATCTCTAATTTTTTAGAATTGATGACCTGTCAATAAGAGATTATACAAATCATATCCCAACAAATGCAGAGATGAAATCCGTCAGTCAACCTTATGAAAACCTGCATCCTTCCTGAATTCAAGTGCTCCTGAGGAAATCCTGCAGATGGTTTGAGAACTGCTATGAAAATCAGGCTATGTAGGACCCGTAATCTCCCTGCAACATTTTTCTGAGATTTCTACGGGACTTATTCATTTAACTGATAAATTTATCCTTGACCCATTTCTCTTTAACCAAGAAAGCCTCCAGTGCTTCCTTATAATATCTCACACTGACATACTGGAACCTGAATCATTAACCATGGTTTGGCAGTCCCGAGGGGTTTGATGCCATCAATGGTGCAGTTGTTTTTAATTTTCTAACACTTGCCTTTGGTTTGTTCTGCCACATCTCTTCTGTAATCTCTGTATTCATCAAATACTTCAGTAATCACCTCACCGACACCTTCAAACACTGTCCTACTGAAATCAAAAACTATCTGTAAGAAGCCAGGCATAGCCCAGCCTTTCTGTGAGCCATCATGTCTGGTGGTGTCCTCAGGTAAAGCTGGCATGCTGGGGGACTCATTCAAGTCCAGATCAGACATGAAATATGTCTGAAAAGACTGGTCAAATTCTTTTTGCATGTGCTTGAAAAAAATGAAACTTCTATCAAATATTGAGCCCACATCCGATAACAGCTGGCTAAATAGATCTTCCATTTTTACTAGCTGGGTATCCTCTTTCTCAGGCTTTTCATTAAACTGGATGTCTTTTCCTTGATCCTCATGAAAAGTAAAAATGAGTGGAGGTATTTTCCTCAAAAAATCTTCAACCTGTGTAAAAGAAGGAGACAGGTCAGCTGTCTGACAAATTATCAGTTTGTCATCTCTCAGACTAATTTTTCTCTTTCAATGAAACAATGCCCTGTTAATAACTGCAAACACAGCATATTTTCTGAAGTAATTTAAGGTACTATACCCTAAAAAGGGGAAATACATTCAATCTAAATCATTAGGTCCAAATCAGATCTGGAGTAAAAAGGTTGCCAGTTGCCCTTTAATCTGTGGAGGCTCAAAGATAGTATCAGCATTTGGGTTTCTTCCAACAAACAATTTGGACTTTATCTTGGAAAGATGTGAGATGCATTTCTGTGTGCTTACGTGCAGTATAGGGAACAGAAAGGAATTGTTCTCACTGTGATTTGTAAAATGCCTGCCCTCTCTCACCAATGGACAAGTCCTTACATCCTTGTGCAAACTGAAATGCAGTAAAATCAGGAAAGCAGTGGGTCTTGGTCCATGATTTGATGATGGAAGAAGCCAAGTGTCAACTCTGCTGTACAGAGTTCCAAGTTCTTGGGTTGCAGCTACTGTTTTCCCCCTTTTAGCATTAGGAAACGGGTTAAGAAGCACCCTGCTTAACACATAGCTATACATATAGATAGATCTGGATATAGACATACACTTAAAAAAAAAATCAGATCCTGAGTTTGATCTGACTGCTAGTGCAGCTCAGAGGGAAGGTGGGCTGTGAAATGGCACTACAGCAACAGTCTAAGATAGTTTTACTCCTGCTGTGTGTCCTTACCCACAAGTATCATCTCTGTCCTCTTTTAAATTTTTTTTTTAATTATTATTTAGGTCACAACACATTTCTTACTTTGAATCCTTCAGAACCCTATAGCTCACCAAGGAAGTTTCCAAGAGGGTCCAAGACAGTGACAGTGCAGTATATAAATTTCACTGCAATAATTTCAGCATCCATGGACACTTGAAAGCCTAACACGTGTCCAAGGACACTCAAGGACATTTGGGGTGTCCTTGAGTGATATCTAAAAAGCACTAAAAAGCTAAAAGCATCTCCAATAGTTTCAAAAACTAACATCTTCCACATTTAAAAGTTAATTATTTTAAGAATATGAACAAACATTTAACACCTTTGCTCTAAAGCTGATAAGAAATACAACGTGTTTACGTTATTGCACTTTTCAGTACATGGAGCTAGGTAATCTGGCTAACATTTCAGTCCAGTAGCTGCAGTTTTGTTGCTGAGGTGCCCAAACAAAAAAAGATCTGATTACCATTTTGTTAAGTCTTGTCGTAATAATACTAATTTGCCAGCCAGGAAAACATATTTTCTTTCTGGTAGACGTAGGGGAATCTCCTTTTCTGACAGATTCTTTTCTTAAAAGAACAGTTAAGTATCACAGTATCACAGTATAGATAAGGCTGGAAAGGATCTTGAAGATCATCTAGTCCAACCTACTACTTTAAAGCTTTTTTGTTACTTAAAGAGTTGATTTAAAATAACCATAGAAAAGTATGATACTGTATAAGTTGGTGATTTTTTTTCCCAATGGAATTTTGCTAACTGTAGCTACACTTTTCACTTTGCTGATTTTCAGATGAACCAAAAAGAATCTATGTGGTATGTTTCACAAACGATTATTGAGCATCCTAATGCAAGTCCTACTGTGAGAGAAAACATTGTATGTCTGGAATGAGTTGGTTGGAGTCAGAGGAATAATCAGTGTCCATGGGGCCCTGCCAGGGTGCAACCAGACTCATTTTGTCTCAACGTTCAATGAACATAATCACATGTAATCTTTGCCATACAACTTCACATTTCCAGGACCTCCAAACGAAATTAATATTAGTAACCTGATATAACTATGGATCTGGGTATTGAGAAAATAAGATATGCTGTCTCTCAGACTTTTAGGTGAATTGAAGAGCATTCTCCAGAAACAAAGTTTCCTCCTACCTTTCTTTTAAAGGTTGACACACCATGTTTGCAAGTTGTATAATATTTCATGCAGGTGCTTTCTAAACAAGATTCGCATTCATCCCATAAATCTTTCAAGGATACTTGACATTGGCTTTCTTCTTCTTCCAATCTTGCCTTTACTTCATCCATAAGTCGCAACGCTTGCTAAGTAAAAAAAAAAGATTCAGTTGAGGGCAATGTTCAAATGAGTATTCTAAGTACTTATCCCAGTGCTGGTCACTCATTTTGGCTATTTTGGGCACCTTTTTTTTGCTAACTCTTAGCCATTAGGCTAGGTTGTCTTCTTAGCTGCAGTCACTTATGGAGGGAACTGAAAATTGAAAACCTTTTCCTTTCCAAGTTTTTCTGATGTTCTCTCAGGGAGCACGGCCTACAGAAAATAAATAAATAAATAAAAGGATCTCTACCGTCCACCAGGACCTTTAATGTTATGCAAAATACCACATATCTTTCTGTGTAAGAAGAATCCAACTTTCCACATGGTCATGTGGTCAACTCGTATAATTTTTTCTTCATATCATCTGAACAGTATTTGACTGTTCCACAACTAGTTTTCATTTTCATTTCATTTTCATTTCATTTTCATTTCAACATTTTCATTGGTTTTTCTGTTCTTTAAGGGATTGGTATTGCATGAGGTCCTTGCCATACATAAAGACTTACTATGTCCTTGCCATACATAAAGACTTACTCTAATGCAGAAATACATAAAAATAAAGCATTTCTGCTGCTTGGAAATATACTAATCAAAAGACTGAAGTTAAGGGGTTGGTTTCTGCCCTTGTGGAAGTGTGAGGCACTCCTTCCATACTGAAGGGAAGCAAGATGTATTTTACAATGCTTTTTCTATTTACTGGATCCTTCTTCGTGAGGTAGAGCTCAAAGCTGAGCAGACCAGAAACAGCATTTTTGAAATAGACTGGGCAATAGATAAACAGAAAAGCTGTTCTTATTGAAGTGGGTTGCACATCGTTAATTTCTCTCTGTAATTGCAACATATTTTAATAGTTTGGGTTTCCAGACAATGTTCCAAATTGTTCCTAAGTATGGCAGAAACCTTTTAACTGGTTGGACTTATTCCTTTTTGGCAGCATTTCAATAAAGAAGAGGCTCTCAAAAAACTTCTGTCAGAATGTGCTTGATGGAGACACTAACTGTGGTCTTTGGAATCTATGTTTAGTTATTTTCTGATCTTTCTAATACATTTATTCAGTGTTTTATGAACTCTCACTGTGAAAGAAATCATCTAATAGTAGCTGACAAGAGTGTTGATTGTGAGAGTGCAGTGGTCTTCCTAGAGACTTTAGGAAGCTATCAGGTACTTTTTAGCTTGCTAATACAAATAGTTTAACCTAACTACCAGGTGTTGGGCCAAGAGGGAAGTTTCCTTCAAGTTCGTTGAAACCAGTAGTTAAGATCTTTGGGTTTTTTCTAATATACAGTAATCTCTGCTTTTTCGAATCATCTGAACCCATGGCTCTGATCTGAGGCATTGCACTACAACATTGGAAATTCCCCTGATTTACTGTACATTCTCTAGAGCACATTACCTTTTGTGGCTTTGATTTTTTCCTGAAGGCCTGAAGTTTTCCAAGCAAGCTAGGAAACACCTTGTAGTCTCAGATGTATAGAGACAAGGAGAGCAATGCTGCTGGGCCTTCCACACAAAACACAGTTATACAGTTGCCGGCAGTTGCCTTGGTGTAAATTCAGTGAGGCAGTGGATTTTTAGAAATGAGCAGTAACTGCGATTTTTTTCTGCTAGTGAGGTAAAGGGGCAAAAGCAGATTTTCTATGACTCCCATGACCACGTAAGAGATGTATGCTGCTGGAGTGTCCATACAAATTGGTTTACATTCTTCCTAGAAAAGGGGAGACAATGAGGGATCCCATCTGTGTTGCTTTTTGGCCCAAGAACAATGGCATGCTGTACTGCTTCCAGGAGGTAGGTTAAAGCCATGTGCAACCTGCCCCATCTTTGATTAAAAATAGCTGGAAACTAACAAGAACACAAACAAAAAAACCCAAACCAAAACAAAACCCCTTGATGCACTGATGTTACCTGTTTTTCTTCACTGCTCTTCTTCAAAGTTTTCATCAGATCTATGTGCTTATCTTCATTTCTTTCCATCATAATTTTCATCTGCTTAATACCAATCAAAGCTTTCTTTACCTCTTCATCTACATACTTCTCTCCAATTTCAGATAATTCTAAAAAAATCCAAATTATACAGTGACTTAATCAGATTTTAACACTATTTCAAATTGCCATGCACTGATGATGAAGGAGAATGACACAGCTGTATATTTCCTTACAGCAACAGAGCCAAATCTTGAGATAGTGAATGCTGAGTAACACTGAGCCAAAACAAGTTCCGTCAGATAAAAATCTGGCTCAGAGCCTTTGCAAGGATCAGCTATATATAACTTGAGCTATATATTTTACTGTCCTGTTGCTGATTACCGAGTCCTGGAATATTTGAGGCTGGAAGGCACCTTTGAAGATGGAGTCCAGCCCCACTACTTAAAGCAGTACCAACTACCAGGACCTCATCCTGGGTTTTGGATATATTCAAGGATTACTCATAATTTTTCTGATGACATAACCTATATATTTATCTATGATCTGATAGCAACCTCTGACAGCTTCCCTCTACAGTTTGAAACTGGATATTACAGGTGCCTTCAACTTATTTTCATAGAAATACAATTTCTAGACTTCCTGTGAAGTAATCATCATGGAGTTTTGGTGAAAGCCTGGGCTGGCCCCTGTTTTGCACCTTGAAGCTCTGCATTATTGCCTAATCTTTTTCTGTATTTGTTCCCACTGTGAAAATACCCTGAATATCACTGGAGCTATACAAAACAAACACATCACACCAAGACTGCCAAAAGTCTTTTTTTTCCTTTTTGTCTTTCTTCCTCACCCCAAATATTTTTTTTGTTGGTTTTTACAGAAATATTAATAACATAGACTGAAGCAAAGGAATATTTAATGACTATTCCTCTTAGGATTTCTGTTCACAAAACAAAGCCATGATTAGAGTTGTGTATATGCAGAATAACTGCTATTTTCTAAATTAAGTAATGTTATTTAAATTATTTGTAAAATCCAACATTTTTAGCAAAGTATATATCTGTAAACATTTTCAGAAATTATTAAAACAAACAAAATATATAGTTCAAAATCTGTTGAATTGAATTTATATTTTATATAATTAGTTTGTATTCTAATGATCTATGAGGGGCCAAATAACCTATAAAAATCCTGTAAATATTTTTTTTTTTGCAAGGGAATGTTTATTTGTTAATCCCTTTGCGTTCTCATCCTGCTTGTTCTTACCTCCCCATTGTGTGCGTATGCACACAGTCAGTTTTATTACGGTTTCTAAGGTCCACACATGGAAGTAGAACCTCTTGATGCCAGTGAGTGTGGAAGTCAAAATGCACAGGCCAACTGGAGACCTGAGCCCAGGGGCTTCCAGCACTCTCCAGCAGGAAAAGCATACGTACGCTTCAGGTTTTCCCGAAGATTCGTTTCCTCCTGCTTTGTCGGTGCACAGTGATGACCATTCAGCCATAGCACATGAATAATAAATATCCAAGAGGACTTCATGTTCTTTCTGTTAAAGAAACAGATTGGTGCAGCTACACGAAAACATCGCTGTGATGCTCAAATGCCTAGGTGTTATGTTTGCAACTATTACACAAGTTTCCATTAATTTTATCTTTAAATATGGTTTATAAGGTTTCCAGCATGCACCTAAATGCTACTCTCAGTGAAAACATGTAAGAAGCTTGACCTCCTTTGTAATTATCTATTTAGATTAATTAGACAAATTCCACTGAGTTTGCACAGTGGTTAAAAGAATCAGGAAATATACATAAACCCAAAAGATGATGCAGCTCAATCTGTCCCTTTTCTACCTTATGAAACACACTAACTACTACTACTCACTGTATCTTTAGTTCATATTATAAATGCATCCATGCTAAACAGTATTGCCAGTTTTAAAGAGGAAAATTTCTGTAATGATCTTTCCTTCCTTGTGTTCAAACATGCAATTCCTTTCACTGTCCTTCAGAATAAGACTTAGTATCTGAGACATAAGAAAAGGTGTGCCAAGAAATTGGCAATTAGATCAGTTTTGCAAGCAAACAGGCCAGCAGTTGAAAAAAATTAAAAAAAAAATAAAGGAAAGAAATTCAATTTACATTATTTACTTCCAAAGAGCAGAGGAGAAAGGTTTATTTTTTAGAAACAATGCAACTGCACTTTATAGTTCTCATATAATTAAGTGAACAAAGTATTTAGCTGCCTTCTTGTTAGCCAATATAACATTCTTGGAGATGTATTAATCAGCCACAAGTGTATATGTAGATTAAAAGCCTGGATTTACTTCTGTAGTTACGTACTTGCAAATTAAACCTTTACATTTATAGTGAAAGACCAATTAACTTTGCAAAGAAATACAAACGCATTACCAAAGAACAGCAAAAAAACTAGTATATTTACCATTAAAACTGAAATGCCTCTTCTGCAAAACTGCTCCCTGCGTCAGGAAGGGGCTGGGCTGTGCTCTGATCTAATTTCTGGGAGTGTCAGGGATTTTGCCATGTTCTACTTATCTGATGAGAAGGTACTTAATCCTATTAACGGGACGTTTTGTCATTAGGCTGGAGGATTTTGCATGTGTGGGACTTCATGCTTGTATGACTCTGTGGGCAAAACCACCAGGGGGAGTGTTTGGCAAAATTGCCTAATTTAATGTAATTTAGAACAGCTGTTTTTCTGTAGTCAGTAGCTTTTTGTCTTACTAGTTCTTCCATCATGCTGCTTTTTACCTTATGGGACACCTGCAGCTTATGATATTAGTGAAGTTGGTACCACTAGTTTGACTAAAAATAGCTTCCAACATCCAATCTCTTCCGCATGGTTTAGTTTGCTATACAAACCACTGAATTATGTAAGGGCCTTCTTTGTATACCTTTTGTAGGTACAAGAGTTGAGAAAAAAATCAGGAATCCAGATTCAAGCTACCATATGAGTAGATTCTGAAATGACATAAGCAATTTTTGGTATTTTGTACATCATTATACCTGCCAATGTCTTGGAGGTTTGGCCTCTTAATGCCAAAAATTTCAGTTAATCCACATCTGTGAAATATGTTTGCAGTCTGAGCTGGATCAAGTTTTGGATACTTTAAAATGAGATATTTAAATGCTAATACATACTTAATATAAAATATGGGCAGTTATTTTTAGCAAATCATATCCCACACTGGAGTACAGTCGGGTCTCCTATACCATGGTACCATGGGTCTTATCCCCCACCCACAAAGCCCTCCATCCACGTAGAATGGCAGCTCATTAATATGCAAATTCGCCCCACATCCTCACACCGCCCCCCGGCACTCCAACGCTGTTTCAGCACTGCCCTGCTGTGTGTTGGTGTTTGTGTTGGTGTTTCCCAGTGCCCACAGCCACCCCACACTGGGAAAAAACCCTTTTCCACTTGGCTGGAAACACTGGTGCGGGGGAGCCAACCACGCTGCTGTCCTGGTGCCTCTCCGGGTGAGTAGACTTGGTTTGTCAATACTCGGGATAGATGAGTGTCGTGGTTTGACCCTGGCTGGATGCCAGAGACCCACCCCAACTTCTCCTGAAGGAGAAAACTAAAAAGAACAAACTGGGAAATAAAACTGGAAAATAAAATAAAACTGGTCACAGGCAAAAGAAGCAAGGCAAAACTATAAATAAAGAACATAAAAGGTTTATTTTCTAACTAACAAGATCAGAACTGCAAGGGAAGCATCATTT
>WEKX01002039.1:50153-147307 GCA_013390025.1 Pitta sordida
GAAGTGGAGGAAGTAAAGCTGGAATGCTGCCTAAAGCTGACTTTTTCTCTGTTTCAAATATTAAGGACAATTTCTAAGAAGACCCTTACTGCAATTAGAATTAATGACTTCATGCTTCTCGGAGTTCTTGCTTAATTGCTGTTGCACATGTTTTTACAGCTGTCCTTTTATACAACTGGTACTCTGCCCCATGCATCTGCCTCAGTACTCAAAGCTTTTAAAGAGCTGTGAAAAAACAACATTAGTTACAGAGATCTGACAAATGGGAGGAGAATAAGAAAAGAAAAACTGAGTTCAGAGCAAATGCGAATTAGAAGTGAGACAAAAAAAGGCAGAAAGGAAAATGAAGGTGAGATAGGAAAGATCGTAAAGTACAAAATGTCAGGGAAGACACTAGCAAGAACAATGTTTCCAGTTGGAAATATATTAATCCAAATCTATATGCATGTCCATATCCTCTACCAACAGCTAATTAGTTACTGCAAACAACAATAATGTAGGAAGTCCTTGAAGATGCACATGTGGCAGAACAGGACAATTATATAGCTCCTAAAATCCTTTCTTGTTCCTCTTTTTTCCTTCTGCTCTGGTGTGAAGCTGTTCTGGGAAAGACTGGGGGATTTGCCCACACTGCAAGTTGCTTAACACATTTGCATGTACTATGAAATACTAAACACCAAGAAAAGAATTGTGGAATTCTTCAGGTCAGATTTGAGTGTGCACAGTGAGCGTGCACCTCTCCTATGAGGACACACTGGAAGAGTTGGAGTTGTTCAGCCTGGAGACATCTTATTGTGGCAGACAGGTTCAACTAGATGATCTTTGAAGGTCCCTTCCAACCCAAACCATCCTGTGATTCTATGGTTCTCTGGTGTATGTGTTACAGGCCAAGATGGGAAACTTGGATAGTCTGCTAAATATGGATTTGTGCAATATCTATCATCCATGGAAGTTGGCTGGCCCTGATCATTCATAATTAAAGCATGACTGATATAGAAATTATTTCAAGCTGTAAAAGATCCTGTCTACCATTTTCTAGCACAATCTGCAGTCAGCTGAAATGGCAGCTACATCTAAATCATCATAGTTTTGAAAACTTGAATCAAAGTGTTAAACTCATAACAGATGAAGGCAAACTTCCATGGAGCACAATAATTTACTTAGGGTTAGACTCTTAACACTTCAAAGTCATGCTAGATTTTCACTTAGGCTTTGGGTCAGCTACATAAAATTAGTACCCAGCACAGTATCACACATCATCTCTGGGCAGTGGTTTGTAGGTATTCCTTATGCTGATATTTTTTATTTCGCTCCTGCAGGCAAATTATGTAAAATAAATAAATAAATCCTAAAAGTCAGGCTCATTGTGGATATTTAGCACAATGGAAGAAAATGCTGTCTCCAGATCAAGAAGTCCATGAAAATTTACGTGCCAGAAGGATATTTGGGGTAGGCTCCTATTTATGCATTTAACGGGAAGTATTTGTTTTCTCATATAAATGTTAAAGTTTCACAGGTTTCACAGGTTACTCCAAGTTGGAAGGGACCCACAGGATCTTCTAGCCCAACTCCCAGATCCACAAGCGTAGAGCCACGGGCACCATGCTCTGTCCATCCAAGCCACCCACCATCTAGACCATGTCACTGAGCTCCTCATCGAGTCTTCTCTTAAACACCTCCAGGGACAGCGGCTCCACCACCTCCCTGGGCAGACCATTCCAATGAGAGATCACTTTCTCTGTGAAAAACCTCTTCCTAACATCCAGCCTAAACCTCCCCTGGTGTAGTTTGAGGCCATGTCCTCTTGTTCTGGTGTTGTCAGCCAGACAGAAGAGATTCACACCCACCCGACTGCAACCCCCCCTCAGGTAGTTGTAAACAGCAATCAGGTCCCCTCTGAGTCTCCTCTTCTCCAGGCTGAACAACCCCAGTTCCTGTAGCCACTCCCCATAGGGCTTGTCCTCCAGTCCTTTCACCATCCTTGTCACCCTTCTCTGGACCCTCTCAAGCAGCTCAACATCCTTCTTAAACTGGGGAGCCCAGAACTGGACACAGTACTCAAGATGTGGTCTGACCAGCGCCGAGTACAGGGGAAGGATAACTTCCCTAGACCAACTGACCACACTGTTCCTAATACAGGCCAGGATGCCATTGTCCCTCTTAGCCACCTGGGCAAACTGCTGGCTCATATTAAGTTTCCTGTCAATCATTACTCCTAAATCCCTCTCCATTTCACCACTCTCCACCCACTCATCCCTCAGCCGATGAGATACTTCACTGTAATTCAGTAATATGAGGCGGTTTTATGGCTTTTCTTGTTTGACTCAGCAATTGCATCAAAATGCTATTCCAGAAATTGTTGGAGCAATGACTTCTTTGCTCTTAAGGCAATGGAGCCCTGCCTTTCCTGAACTGTGGAAAACTAAGCTGGCCCCTATGCAAATCAAGGCTACTTTTTTCTCCTACATTGAGGTTTTTATAAAATTTGAAGATATAAAAATATTTGCCTCATCTCCAATTGGAAATTAGGCAGAAAATATAACAATTTTTACATTCAAGTCAAATTTTATTTAGCTCTTTAAGAATTGGATTTCTATTGTGTACAATACAGTCTATATGTGCAAATGAATAATAGAAAAATTAATGAAAAAATGTTTTCTTCTGGAATATTGACCAAAAAATGGAGCGTTAAGGTAGTACGGTTTGTTAAAGAGTAGTCTCACTGTATATTCTGAGCACCTTACAGCGGGGCTTTGGCTTTCCATCTGGTGAACAGACTAGATATAGAAGCCTTCAGAAAATTAGAATCATGAGCTGGACAGTACTTAACTTCCTAGTTTGGCTGATCTGAAATGGCTACTACGTGTTGTTTGCAAAAGGAGCCAGAGCCCCATGTCACAGGACACAGGATTGACCAGTGACTAATACTAAAAATTCATAAATAATGCAGATTCATTTGAAGCACCTTACATACTAGAAAGCTTTCAACATTTCATGGTACAGATGTAATTAAGTCACAAGCATTATTCAAAAATATTTTACTGTTAGTACTGGGAGACAATGTGACATATTTCCGTACCTGACCTCAGGAAGAAGAGCACATTCATTTCAACTTTTTGCCCTTGTGCCTCTAATATTATATTTCATATCGCAAGAGCAGATGGTTGAAAACCTGTTCCTCTGCCTAGGCCTTATATGTTGAACTGTATACATACATATATTTATATATTAACAAAGTAAACAACAGGTCAGATCCTTAGCTGATGTAAATAAGCAAAGCTCTCCTGTCTCTGCAGACAGCTCTGATTCATACCAGCTGAAGACCAGTACATTTTCTCTAGATCTGGATTCAGTAAACCACACACACACAGAGTGCAAAGCAGCCCATTGTTTGAAGGAAACCTTTCTTGTTTAGGGCACTGCTGAACAAATAAACTAGGCAGCAGAGGGAATTAGCAGCAATGAAGAGCATTAGTTCCTCAGAGAAAACGGCATCAAAAAAGGCCTTGGTATCCATCAGTCAGAATTCCTTCAGTGCTAGACAAAAGCTGCAGTGGAAATTGTTGTGTTGTAACCTATGTCCCATGCTGAACAATTTACTTGAAATGCTGCACTTCCAACACATTGTACAGATAAGTATCATGAGCAAGCAATGGAAGTAAATGAGAAATTAGAAATAACTTAAATACCATTCAAGCCAAGCACTTAACCATGCATTTAACTTTTAACCTGAGAGTAGTCCCAGGGAAGTCAATGGGATTACTTATGTACTTAACTAAATCATGCGATTAAATGGACCTGAGGATCAGGATGTTAAAAATCTGAATGGCTGTTACTTAAAAATGGGTAGAGTACAACAGAGGAAAGGAAGGATGAAAATCTGTTTTCCATCCTTAGTTTCAAGCGTGATGACAAAGGCATGATAAGATCTAGCAATGGGAAGTAAGAGTTGGAAATATCGAGCCTTGAAATAAGACATTTCCTCAAAGCTCTGAGGAAAATATTGAGACAGCTTATAAGAAGGAAGTGGATTTACTCTCACACAGAGTCCTTACAATGGCACAAAATATATTAAAAGAAAAAGGAGATTGATCCAAACTCTGGGAGTAAACTCAAGGGGTTAAAAAAGATTGTTTAGGCAGTTCCACCAGCTTAGTGCAGTGTGCTGGCCCAGGTCCAACCTCCAGTTCAAAAAATGCTTAAACCACTGATTACGAGAAAGATGATTTTATATTGCCCTGCTCTTTGTATTTCTTGGAAGCATCTGCTCCTTTTGGAAGTACCACTGGTCTGGACATATTTTTGATTTAAACCTAGTGCAGCTGTATTTGTTTTCGATACTGTACTATACCCACATACACAACATGAGAGGATTAGGCTGTGTTTTATGGCCTTAAAGTATGTCAGCCTGAGTTCTGCTTACTACCTCTGTTCATAAGTTCGATGGGAAACAGCACTGATTACATTTCCTGCCACACTTTGACAATCCTGAGCTTCCTTCGGGATTAAAGAAGTGGGTACTGTGGTGCACAGTCAGCTGCGACTCAGTGGCTGGCAATAAAGCTGGTCTCATCCGTGAACATCTCTCCTGGGCAGGCCTCAGCAGCCAGGATGCCATGCCATGAGGATGGGACTTCCATTTCTCCTCTCCTCTCTAATTCCTAAGGAAAAACCAAGTTATTTCAATACTGGCATATGCGGATAATACTTGCATATCCTGCGATTAACTAGAGCTTGGACCAGATGACCTTACTCAGTTTTTTTCTGGCTCTCAACAGTGTAAACTCTTGTCCAGGGCTAGGGCCTATCGAAGCCCATCTGAGCCCTTGGAAATACTCATATTGGCTTCACTCTGCAGGAACAACACTTCAGCTCAATGTACAGACCCTGCTGAATCAACTGGAGTCCAAAAAGAATGCAGCTCAGCTTGCAGTAAATATATATACTTAGATGACCACAAGCAGAGCTGTTCAGAAAGGACTAGTAATACCATCCTTACAGAAATTAAACACGTGAATGCTCAATTAGCTGTCGATAACAGCAGGAGATATTCTTCACAGATTTCTCTATGAAAGGTCTGCTGAAGTTAAAAGCATTTAAGTTACTTGTATGCGAAAAATTCAGGACAGGCTATAGGGCCCTGCAGGACTCAGCCACTGGAGAAAAGCTGTTTCACCAGTTTGTCCATTTCTCTAAACAAAACCAAGATCAGACCACATAATTTACATGAGTATTGGCTGGGGTTTAAATGAGAAAAACCTCAGACTTTGGGCCAGAAGCACAGCTGGTATAACCCTAAGGATCTCGTTCATAACAGTAATATTTTTCTGCAGTTTCAAGCCAGAGCTCCTGCCAGTTTCTGTATGAAAGTTTTTAGCTTTAGACCTAAGACATGTCAGAGTGCTGGGAGCAATTAACTGTGCACATTTCCCCTAAATGCAGCAGTTTAATATGCCTATGTCTCTCACAGAGAGGCGATTCCAGTTTAAATATTAGGGGTTTTGTTAAATACTAAGCTGTGACCTTCCTGTTCTTCTTTACGCAGTGATAAAGAATCAGTGAGAAATAGATGCATCTTTACATATAAATGTAAGTCACTGTTGTCTTGAGAAGTGTTTATAAAGCAGTTATGTGTCTGCCATTAAAATATCCCCCATTTAAATAATAAGGTACTTAGGAATGTTAGTTGAGGAATAAGGAATCTTTCCATTCATTGAGAAATAAGGAGTCTTTCCATTTGTACAAGTTGCAATTACACACCTCAACAAATTGACATTATTATTATCTTTATGCATAGAGTAAAGGAGATTTGCATATGATAGTTTTGGACGTTTGTGGGTAGATTTGTCTTCTGCACCTTCAATCTGTGGAACATAAAAGCTCAGGACTTTATGAGGCAAATGTAACTTGAGATATAACTTTTCTACCTGACAATTCAAAATTCCCACACAAGACCAACATTTTTAAAGTGTGTAAGGATTAGATTCTGTTTTCTCAATGCAGATGTATTAAATTAGGGAGGTAGATTGTTTGCCAGGCATGATAAAAAAGACCCTGATTTTCACATTTGCTAGCCACCTCAGATTTGTGAATCTGGAAACAGATTCTAAGTCTCTTTGGCTACATTTATTCTGGCACACCAAAATTAAGACTTTAATTTCTTGAAGTGTGCCTCAAAACCTGGTTTCTACACTGGCTGAAGGAAAGAGCCAGTTCCTCCCTTGTTCCTGGGCTTTTCTGATTTTCAGCCTACTACCATACTTGGTATGTCAGCCAGAACTTGAAGATTCTTGCAGACAGTGTGGACAATCCAAACCAGACTCTAGCACAAGTCTGATTCCAGAGTTAACAAGTACTAGTGTTCCCAGGAGTGTCTTCTGCAGCTGCTTGCCCTGGCTGTAGCAGAAGTTGAAGGTGCATCACCTCAAATTGGTTGAAGGCCCTACGTAGAGCACAGGTGAGAGCCCAAGGTTTGGCTCGTGCACTGGCAAGAAGAGGAGATCTCATTCATAACCATTGGGATTGAGGGAGCAAACAAGAGAAAACACGAGGCACCAAGTATGTCCATGTGAGGATAAGAATGTGGTAGCTTGGCAGATAGCAGGACTGTGTGTGTTTGAGAGAGATGATTAACCTGGAAAATTTACTTGTGCCTGTTTTCATAAGACAGGAACTTTTCTTCTCTGCTTGTTGGTGAATTGTGCTTTGTTTGCATTTGTTTTCAATTACATGATTTGTAATTGTTGCATTTTCCTGAAAAGTTATAACTTTGGCACATACAGTTAAAACCAATTTTCATCTATGTGAGAAGCATGCACTCAAGGCAGTTAGAAGTGATGCGTTTCCTTTTTAATACAAAATAACCGCCACAGGAAATTATTTTGGCAAAAAAATCTAACAAAGACTGCCTTTGCTATATGATGTATCTTAGAAATGTCTTAGCATTCTCTAAAATGCAAAAACTATGCCTGTCATTTCATGACACTGGGGAAAAGCAGCTGAATCCCACTTTTAATTATGAAATGATAGGCACGGTTTCATGCATCTGGTGGAATGTAAAATATTTCCATTAGCATTTCTTGCTTTTCTCCTGATCCCTGCCTCCTCCTTTGTCTATCCCTTCCCCCTTACTACTCAAAGCAACATTTGGGATGGCAGAGCCATTTGTTAGGACTGCATATAAAAGATTTCCTATAGCAAAGAGATATTGATTAGATGACAGGGGGAACAGATATTTTCAAGAACAGGCTTACCAAGACTAATTTAGCATTTGATACAGGAGTGTGGAGAGAAATACTGGACCATCACTATAGGGACTGGCAGATGAGGAGAGAGCAGAAGAGTGTGGGGTAGTGCAAAGAGCCAAAAGTAACAAAAAATTAGGCTAAATGTAATATCCTGCCACTGTTGGACTAGAATAGAGTCCAAAGGGAGATTTTGGTGTTTGAAGACAGAGACTGGACACAAGATTTGAAACACTTCCTGGGCAAGAACTCTAATGGCAAGGAGGGGACTACATGTCTGCCAGCTCATATGCCAGAACCAGAAATACAGGATTAGTCATGAGCTACTGATTTCCACGTGGTCGTTGGTCCCAGGAGGCTGCGGCACTGACACTGCCTGTTATATATCCTTTGTGAAGATGTAAGGTACCCAAGAGATATTTAGCACATAGACAACAAGATGGGAGACCCGACTTCCATGTATCTCAATACCACATCCTGCTTGTCTTATTTGCTCAGATGCAGAGTTTCCTCTGGAAACAGTTAATTCCAGGGAGGCATCTCAATTATGTAGATCAGCAAATCACAGCTGCTTCTCAAACCAGATGTTAGAAACTGCCTCCAGCAAGCTTCTCCCAGGAGCTGAGTCTCCTGTGGTTGAATGCACAGACATCCCGTCCTCTGCCCTCTTCCCCCTACCACCAGACTTGAAAGCCAGTCCCCCAATGCTCCTGGTGCCACCCTACCAGGCTGGTTGTTATTGCAAGTCAGGACAGCTAAGCACCAGTCTGGTAGTTCAGAGCTGTGGCTGAAAGAGAACTGGCTCATTATGAAGTTATATGGTTTTTCAGATTGGTAAGAAGTGTTTTCACTGCAGACAAGGATGCTCAGGCAATGTGTAAGTTATCAGAGCTGTCTTCACTTCCAGTGTCAGGATCCAGGCTGTTCTGTTTCCAGATTGATGATAGGTATTGATGTGCATCAGCCAGCCTTGTCCATCCAACTCTGACATGCCTGCACAACCTACACAGCTGACACAACCAGCAGACTGACACTGAGGATACGTGCATAGGTACAAGTTAAAACACATATGGGGAAGCATGACGTGTTGTAGCACATCATGATACTCACCACAAAGTCTTTCACTAATTGGGTGATGAGACCAAGAGATATGAAGAACAGCTGTAGGAGCTGCACAGGAACTCATCTGCAGTTTTTTAGGAGCCATAGCTCCAGGGGAACTGTCTTCTGCCGGCCACTGTTATGCATTACCAAATAAAAGGGCTCCTGTCCTCTCCTGTATCAGTGACATTCCTCCATTAAGGGCTTAATTGTCTCCTTAGCTGTCACTGTCTAAGGAGGAGGATACGGCTGAGCAAGTCTTAGGAAAACTGATGGAAAACGAAGTATCTGGTCAGTAAATTTAATTCAGTAAGTAAAAGGGGGTTGATTTCTTACAGACCTTGTGTGCATCTGACCTGGAGGAACATTTAGAGTTTAGGTTTCTTCAAGAGGAATTTAATAAAGTTTACTATACAGAATTGCAACTCAGTTTCCTGGCAGTAATGCAGATCCTTCCATTATTACACTTTTAAGACTGAATAATACCTATTCTTATACCTCTAAATACATAACATAATATTTCTTGCTCACTCACAACAAAGAAATTTGAAGCTGGATGGCCTCCTGTAGTTAAGTCCATTGAATATTTTCACTACATCTGAGGAAACAAACCAGATGGGTCACTTATTATACAAAGTATCCTTTAAAATGTTTATTTGTCACCTCTGAATTATTTCTTGTCATTGCCATTACAAAAAAATGGTGTTTTATACTTAACAAACATCAGTGAGAAGCTTTCTGTTCTTGTTTAAACAGAAGTAAACTTGAAGACCTAAAAGTAGGTTAAGCTTGACTAATCAGCTGAACTCATTCTATTAATAGCCACGGTGGACTCATTATTCCATTAAGCTTTGTCCGGAATATTTGGGGCAGGTACATATATCCATACATAAGAGATTAAACCAGACGAACCTTTCCAAAATGCAAATACAATAATTGCTATTTACTCTCTATTTCTTCAGTCTGGAAAGGAGTATCGTGCCTGGCTGAACAAATAAGAGCACATGAAATTGAGACTTTTCCAGAAAATTTTGCTGTTTTGTGTTCTGCAAGAGTGCAGTTGCTTTGTTATGACTTGATTAGGTGGACTTTGGGGTGTTGTTGTCATTCTCGTTCGGTCTCTGTACGGGCGTTAGATGGTGAGTTGGACTAGATGATCCTTGTTGGTCCCTTCCAACTCATAGTATTGTGTGATTCTGTAATACGGTCACAACTATCCTCGGGTATGTGCCTTTTTCATCCTAGATAAAGTATTTCTCAAACTGTGTCTCAGCTGGGACATTAGATGCAATGTGATGCAATTAAGACAACTGGGAAACAAAGATGCACTTCCAATTTCTGTCAGTCCTATGGTAGAAGGATATAAAATTGAAAGAGGTAAAAAGTTTTATGTTTTCAGATAAAATAAATGCAAATTTATCAGTCTCATCCAAACTGTGATTGATGTGAACTCACGTTCTGCCTCTATTCAACATTTCTTTCAGCCATAACATGAGTCACTTAAAAAAACAGTGCCTTGGTAAAGAATTTAAGTCCACTTAAGACATTCACTAACAGCATTTGCAGTTTTTTTTTAATGATAGATTCCTTTCCAGCTCTAACTGATAAGTGTTTGTCTATGGCTCCAAGAGAGTTAATATTTAGACATTTCTGCGCATAGTTTCGCTAAATGATCATCAGCACTACTGAAAAACTTGGGCATTTATTCATGAAAATCCTTTCCCAGCAGCAGTTTGTCTCCCTGAGATAACCTAGGCAAGTGTTTCCATCTTGGAATCTTTTGCATAACAATCAAGAGTGCAACAAAATCTTTACCTAAGAGTAAGGCCTGTGATTAATGTATAGACATTGCTTTTAGCCACCAGCCAAGGCAACAAACTGCAACTGAAAACTGCTATCTATATCCTGTTGGAATCACACAGATAAGCAACCAGGATAGGTTTTAGACATGAAAGATATGTACTTAATTTTGCTGACAGCTACTGTCTTTATTCTCTCCTTTTAATTTCATATGGGCAAGTTCTATTTCCCATCCTTTAGCTAAAGGAAGAGCTTCCTTTGTGTTCTAGCTTCAGAGTTGAGATGAAGTTTCTTTTTTGTTTTTGTTCAGAGAAATGTGTGTAGAGATATTTCAACTGAGACTTCTTCAACAAAATGCTTTTACTTCTTCCCAAAGTTGTGACCAACCAGTATGGATTGATCTTCTATGGCAGAAGAATCTTCATATGTGTGACCTCATCAGAAGGATCCTCTTCTGGCTATCCAGAAAGTATTATCTAGGACTGAAGTACAGTCGACCCTCCTATACCATGGTACCGTGGGTCTTGCCCCCCTACCCATGTAGCCCTCCATCAGCATAGAGTGGTAGCTCATTAATATGCAATTTTTCCCCAGTCACCCCGCCCCCTCAGCTCCAGAGCAGCTACGGGACGTTCTCGGAAGTTCCTCGCATGCTATGGGGAGCGAAGGGGGTCTCCTCTGCCCCATCCCTGCCTGGGAGTTCCCAGGAATAGTGATTAAAAAAGGGGTCCCTGAGCTCATGCCACCTCCCAAACAAGTCTCGGCCTTTGGCTGCCGCCACTCTGGGAGCTACAGCGGGTGGAGGAGGCACCACGGGGCTGTATGGACTTCTGATCTCTGCTCGGTGTGTTCCCTCCCGGGGCAAACTGTGCATAGCTCTGCTGGCACTTAAACATGCACGAGCAGGGGCTTCAGTGGCTGCCTTGTCACCATGGTAATGCTGCCAATGGATGGTGACCCAGTGCCAGGCTCCCAAACACGCTCTGCAGCAGCCAGACCAGCAGAATTTAAATCCATGTTTTACTTCGGCAATAAATTCACATATTTAGGTAATCATGCCTAAAGTAATCAAACTTTTTACAGAAATTGAGCTTAAAAACTACGTGAACTTCAAACTCATGCTTTCAAAAAAACCCAAGAAAATACACTAAACCTCTGCTGATGTGTACTGTAAAAACAAAAGCTTTGTAGAAAAGGTGACAAAATAGGCAATTAAGCTGGAATGTGTTTGGCTTTTAAGCCGGCTGGCAGCTAGTCNCCCGTAGCACCCTCTGTCCAATGCAATGATGCTCCAAGTTGTCAATCTTGTGTGTTTCTCCGGAAGAACTGGTGGTTTTCATCATCATTGGGGCGACCCCATCCACTTGCATTATCAACCTTGTGGCTTTGCAGAGGCAGGGGAATTCCCAGGCTGTTCTGTTCAAACTCGGGATGGGTCCTCTCATTCCCCGTGGTCCCTCCCTCTCCCCCACCCTCCCCGAACTCGGGAAGGGGGGAGGCGGCAAGGGCAAAGAGAGAGGGAAAGAAAAAACCAATTAAAACTTTTCCTTTGTAAACATATAAAACAAAACCTCTAACATCAAACCCATGACACCAAGCCAGCCCCGCTGTCTCTTGGGTGTCGCTGCCAGCATGGATGGGCATAGTTGTGCCTCAGGCACTGCGAGCAGCGAGTCCAGGCTGGCGCAGGCAGGCAGATTGTTGTGCCACCGGTCCATGCAGTGGGTTGGGGGTGGGGGGAATTTGCATATTCATGGCTGCCTACTTTGAATATTCATGCCTGTCAGGTCGCGCATGCACAGTCCCAGAATAGGCCTCCTTAATCACTGAAAAATCACGTGACGAAGATGTGAAGCCGCTATCGGGGGGATGCAAAGTGGAAGAGGGCTGAATGTAGTCATATAAAGGACTTTCTTATCTTTCATGCATCTTGACTTATACTTGTTGTCAGAGCAGGAAGCAGTTTAGAGAATAAAAGTTAATAATCTACTTGTTTGAACATTTGGTCAATATTAAAGAGAAATGTACAGCAACAGTCTTTCAAGTGGGAGCAGCCAAGCGGTTTTACTCACTCTATTATGTCCATTTAAGGCAGTTGCTCTTCTCACAAGAAAGAGAAACAAACCGGTAAACTTTACTCAACTTATGTTTGCTTGCAGTTAAATAGCATTTGCTAGACTTGGGGCTTGGATTTACTGCAGAAATAGAAAAGGGATTTTTCATGTTGTGAATAAAACAGAAAAAATGAATTTTGTCAACAACTCACAGCATTTATCTCTATCATGTATAAAGTATTTTGCCAGAAATACCAAGTCTCCTTCACACATAATTTTTCTATTTCTGACTTTTCAGCTAGGTCCTCTAAGGTCTCACTCTTCCAGTTCTTATTCATTGCGTGCCAAGTAGCCAAGAAACTGTTGGTAAATAAAAGAAACTTATTGCCATACGACTACCATTTTCTGATTATATGAAAAGCCTATTTGCATATGCAATCAGACGCGATATTTTAGGAATTGTCTAATGTGGCTGTGTTTGTTGCTGCAGATTTTGCAAGATGTCCCCATAGCTTCACCAATCAAAGGTGTTTCTCAAATGTTCTCTATAAAGCATCTTGCAATTTCACTGGCAGGATTATTCATATCAAGAGCTGCAGCTAATCCATCCAAGCCAAAGGAATCTGTCCTGCTCATGTCTGTACGGCAAAGGTGGGACTGCTGGAGAGGGAGACTTCCTTGAAGAAATCCTGAGGCTGGGAGAAGTGCTCCTGAAATCTCCTACCTTTTCTAGCCCTTATGAAATGGTTTGAGTCAAGGTAGCAGCACGAAGCTGAATGGTATTGGGCTGCAGTAGTGATACAGTAATCCTTCACTGCTTCATCATTCATGGCTTCAATGCATCATGGGTTTTGTCCCCTCGGCTTTACCGTATTTACTGTATTTGCCATATTCACTGCTACTTGGCAGATTTTGCTTATCATGGCATCTTTCTGGAACCAATCCCCCACAATATTCGAGGGATTACTGTATTACCCATTGGTGAAAGACCGTGCTATGCTCTCACCTGTGAAGGTGCTGTCTGACTCAACAAGAGTTGACCAGGGTTGAGCAGTGTTGACCCAATGCCATTATGCAGCCTTGCCTATCTTATGGTTTCTTTCATAAAACAATGTGGGTTTTCCACCATCTTGCTTCTAAATGCTTTCCTCTTGATGATAACACACTGCAACGTCTGCATGTTGCTAATATGATCACAATAAGGCAGATGCTTTTTATTCCTTGAAAGCATTTGGTATATGGTGCATTACATTGCATTTTACTTTGTGTTTAATCCCAGACAAGCAAGACACCAAGCACAATAAATCTGAGAAGTGACTAAAGGAATTTACCTCACCATCAAGTGCCTATTCAAAGCAAATGCGTCCTTCTAGCTCCTAACATAACAGGCCTAAATTGGAGGAGAGCAGAGACATTCACTGCACTGTCTAGTTTCTTCTCCAAGTAACCCAGAGTATTTGCAGAGACGTGGCCTGCTCTACTTTCCCTGGAGTACTGGCCGCGATACCACAATAACTTCTTAGTACACCCAGCTCAATTTTAGCTTCTTCCTGGTTAGTCAGGACAGGGAAATTGACATTGTCTAACATGCCAGAAATAAAGGTATTTCTGGTCATTGTCACATTTTCCATAACTCCAAGTTTAAGAATACCTGCTTCACTGCTTTCCTCATCATATTTTCTGAATGTGCTTGCTTTCCATCTGTTTAGACTGTGGAGGTAATACACTTTTTGGATAGCTTTTGAGCTGATTTTCAAAAAAACTAGGATTTACTTTTCCATTTTTTTTCAGTGTATGTCTCTTTACCAAGAGCAACCTTGCAGGGAAGTCTAAGGGACTTTAATCCTAATGTCTCTGTAACTACTTGTACAAAAGGGAGAATTTAGAAGTGGAAAGTACCTGTTCTTCAGGTTCAGACTTGGATTTCGATATATGTATCGAGCAATGAACATTACCAGCCCAGTGTCTGGGGAATGGAATCTCCTGATGGAAATTTCTGTGAAAATCATCTGAAATCACAGGGTTTCACGAAAATAGCCCTGCTGTAAAAGGGCAGGTGTTTGCAGGGGGTGCCTTGCCTCTGACAAATAATCTGTATTCTAAGGGGAAGTAGTCTTCCTGCCCTCTAAAGGACCCTTGAAAAAAATCAGTGGCATAAAGTTTAGTCCTTGGATGGGTTCAGTGATATTTCCATTGAGGAAAGCAAAGGCAGTCCCACAGACAAATCTTGGGGAGAAAATTGGCATACACAGTACATCCCATAGAAGTGTCTGATTCCAGACAGTGGCCTCCCAAAGAAACCTGAGATGCTGCTTTTAGGTTTGGTCACAAATGGTGTTTTTTCTGGATAACTTTTCTGCTTCTTTTTTTCTTTTTTCAGTCTCTTCCTGAGAATTTTGTAAGATTCTGATAGTTCCTTATTACCCACCAAACGATCATCACAACTACTTGATGTCTGCAGGACATGTTGATGGAAGCAAGCAGGATTGGTTTGCTTCTGTCCCAAGCAATTCTTGCAAAAACAGATACTGTGATGTCAAAAGAAACAGTAAATCTCTGGCATAACAGAAGAGAATAAAAATGACTTACAAAAAAATGTTGAAGTGGTGTTATTTTCCCAAGACACATACTCTACACTGTTGTAAAAAATTCCTTAAGCAACAGAAGTGGAAAGAGAAACAAAGTTTAACATTTCAGTGTCTTACTCAGCAAAGTTTTCTGAGGAAAACAGATCAGCTGAAATAGTAAGCTTTGTTAGTTTTTCCATATACTTTATTCAAATAAAGATATGTGAGCTACATATGTTCCTGTTTAATTTGAAGATTTTATTCTAAATGCCTTTGATGTGCATTAACTTGATATTTTTATTTATTAGTTATTGAAAAGTGTAACACAGAGGGATAATGTTGAATGTGCCATAAATCAGTGCAGTATTTAGTTTGCTGAGATTGGATCAGAAAGATAAGATCTGTAGAGGGAGGAAATATCTGTTATTAGCCTAGCTGCCATAGCTGGAAAAAAGAAAAAAAAGACACACATCTAAAAGCTTTTCCCATTTTTCTAATTAAGTCCTTCAGGCTAATAAAAAAATTGTGCCCTTAAGCCACAAAAGCTACAACAGCACCAGTATGATGACACAAAAGATTGCTCTTTCATGCAGACATGGCCACAAACCTACGTAAGCTCATTGTCTGTATCCTCCCCCCTGCCCAGAATATAAAATATAGCTATTGCACTCTCAGCTAATTATTTGGTTAGAAAAGGAGAAGTTGTACTTGATGCATTTTATTAAGGAAATATGTTTAGGTATGTCAGATTAGCCTGTCTCATCCCACGGAGCAGGCAGGAGGATGGTGCCTGCAGTACAGCTGCAGGGTAACACAGCATATATGACTAGGAGCAAACTCTGTTCCAAACCCTGAGCACTTCACAATCAAACAAAAATAAAGCCCAACTCTGTGATCCTTGTTGAAGTATTGATCAGGCTCATCAAAAGACGCAAGATTGAGTTTGAGTGACAAGTTTAGCCTCCTCTTAGGGCAAAGGTTTGAAATTCCTTTACTTAATGAGTAATTGTATCATATCACACCTGCTGAGCTGCTAATAACAAATGAGAGACACTTTGGGACAGAAGGAAGCTAGGAGCCCTTTCTAATTAAGTGTGCCCCTCTCTGAGCCTCTAGATGAATCTCACAATACTTTTTAGCCCATGTGTGCATACCATACCTTTTTTTTCCCTTTGCTATCTTTCTTGAATTCTCTATCCACTGCTCTGCAGGCAGAAAATTCCACTTGAATTCTTTTTGTGTCTGGTCATTCCATGGATTGAATCAGAGCCCCTTGGTTTATTATTAGGAATGCAACCATCACTGCCATTAACATACAGGACCCTTCTTATTTCTATTTCCAGCCTTGAGGTTCCTTTGGGTGCTTTGTTTTATCAAGTCAAAAGCCCTGTTTCCTAAATCTTCTTAAACTGTGACCTGTGAATTTATGCACCTCTAGTGCTTTCTCTAGGCCATGGAATATACAAAATGCCATGAAGTGTGCTCTGTTCTGCTCTTGAGGTATCATCACTTGTCTCAGAATTCAGCTGGATGTGTGCAAGATCATGCTGAGCCGAGGAACCCTTCAATGGCTAAGGTGCTTTGTAAGGGCTGGAAGAGTCTCACCGTAGATTTGCACAGCATAGCCTCCATGCCTCTTGGTGAATCATCCCAATTCTACTTTGTGTCTTCATGAACCTGCCATTCTGCCCCATGCCTTCAGTTCTTCCAACATCCCCTATGCTTCCCACTGTTGCAATATGCTCTCCCTTGTGCTTCAGAGCCCCTAAATCTTCTGGGCAGCACAAGCTGTGTCTGGCTGGGACAACTTGCCTGCAATGCTAGACAGCCAATGTGCATGTGGGGATGGGTCGGGTGGCTATTTCAGACTGACTGCATTCCCTTGAGGAACACATGCGCTTCTGGATCTTGTTTTTCCCTGTGGACAAATGGTTCAATCAAATGTTTGGGAACTGAACAACTTCAAGCACTATGCCGTTCTGCTAAATCTGATCCAAATGGATGAAGTGCATTGCAAAGTTTTAGAGAAAAGAAGAAACACAGATTCTTGTGCAAAAAGGTTGCAAAAGTCGTGTAAGAATAATTTTTTTTAAAAAAATAAGGCTGAAAGTCTAACAGCCTGGGTGGAGAATGATGTCAGGGAAGCTGGATTTGGCTTCCTGATTCTGAGACTCAGCCTGTTCATTGCCATAAATAATGTTGCTGACAGGCAGTTTTAAATTGCACAACAAATGGACCAGGGCAGGGCTACTTGATGGAGCAGAGCAAAACACTTACCCTGTTCTCTCCTGCTTTCTGCTCCTTGCTTCCAGATACCTCCTCCTCACCCTTCCCTTACACAACCAACTGTAAAGAAGAGATATGCACTAGCAGGCTTATCCTGTCCTGAAGGGAATAGAAGTCCTGATGGTTATCATACCCCCAGATCTCCTCATGCAAGATGTAGCCAACTTGTATGAGTGGATCTCAGGCTGCAGTGCTGACCCCTCCTCATCTACAGCTGGCTCTGGTACTAATCTGGGTCTGGTTCTTGCATATCATTTAGCTTTGGTGCACCTAAAACTTAACATGCTCATGGTGGTAGAAAATGGCTACTTGCAAGTCCTGAAGAAAAGATAATAAAGTTGTGAAGGCCCAAACTGAATAAAGGGGGAAGACTAGAAAGGGAGGGAGTATGCTTGTGGAGCAAAGTTCACAGTGCATGGTCTCTTAGCAAAAAGTTTAACAGAAACTATCAAATTTTCTTAGGTCTTTGTTGTATTTCATCTTCCTGGAACCTCCTCCATGATATGAACTGAAGCTGTTTTGGCACTAGAATTTTGTCACTCTTCAGATATTCTAATTATCTGCCCTAACAGGAGGGTGGTTTCCTAGTTCACTATTTCTTTTTCCTCCCTCGAGAATACTCCTGGCATGTGTTTCCACATCATTATGCAAACACTGAGTGCAAAAAATGTCTTTTATCTTTTAGCAAGACTTTACCTAGCTTATCAGGTAAATACAAACCTGTAAATCTGTAAGAAAGTCTGCTGTCTTTTTCTCTGACCTTTTCCCTTTTGGATCTGCTTTTAACATGTATGAAAAGATTCTGATTTTCTGTCCGTTTTGTACTTCCTTACCTGACACACCTGATGGGAAGCATTGCTGGCTGATACTTCATTTATCTGCTCTGCTCCACTTGGAGTCAATTCCTCACTGATTATGATGGGTGTAGAAAGGAAGGGAATGTGGGACCTCACAGCATTAATCACTTAAGAGGTAAACCAGAAATACTGAAAAGATCTTGAAGTCAGATTTTAAGTGTCAGGTAAATTTTGAAAAGTTAAACTCATTGGGATATTGTGAACAGACTTCAGGGATTTCGAGGACTATTTTGAATTAAGCTGAAAAGTAGTGGTAACACCCAGGATATTGCTTATATTTGGAGCCTCTCACACAATGAATACAGATCCCTTACTCTGCAGAGAAAATTTAAGAATGGTGATATGGTTAGAGAAGTAGAGGTACTGAGAGGTTTGCAAGGTGACCACGAAAGAGAGGCCAGAGATGGTCTCAAAGAGGAGGCAGGAGGAACATGGCTGCTGTGGGGGGCAAAGGGATAGCAGAGCAGATGCCCCTGTGCAACCAGAGGTGGGTAGAGGGCTGTCCCTGCCAAAACTGCCAGCACGGAGGCTGCGCAGCAGAAGGAGCACCAAGCCTGTGTATCCTGAGCTGTGTCCCAGGCAAAGGAAACACCCTTGCCACTGTTATTTTGCCATGCAGATGCTCTTCCCCAGTAGCTCTACCCTTTGCTGCCTGCTGCTTTCCCTGGCACTGACAAAGGGCTCCCCACGTCTGCTTTGCACTAGCTCTGTTGTGTTGAACTAAACCAAAAACCAGCCCCATAATGTGTGCATAAAAGATGTCCAAACACCCATTTTTGAACTCCCAAGTGGGCTTTGCAGCTTCTCTGGAGTCCTTACTTTGCTTTAAAAGCATGTGCTGAACTGCACTATGTCCACAAAGAGAAACATACCAGTTTAGTAAAGAAGATAGTTAAGATTTTATTGAAAACATACACCAAGAAGAATGTCTGCTTAAAAATTGCCACCCTGCACTTAAGTATAGGCTTTACCTTTTGTTTTCATCTCAGGAATGAGCAAACCACACAGCAAATATTTACAAAGATTGCTTATTAAGAAATACTGTAGCAGTTTCAAAGAAGCGTCTGAACTGCAACATACAAATGGTGTCATGAAGCAGGTTGGAGCTGCAAACAGACTGTCCTTTTGTGTTCAGAAATTTCACTCCTCACAGCTGCTACTAGCTGATTCCCTCTTCTGCCCTGCCCAAGAGCTGTGTATGTGTATACATACACGTATGTCAAAGGGGAGAGCGAAAATGAAAAATACTTTGTTCTTCATGGGAAAATGTCCACCTCACTAAGTTTAAAATGGAAAGCTTTTTCCTCACTAAGTGAAAATCCTTTAACATTTAGGTATGTGTAAAATAAGTCCCTTAAAAAAACATTTAAAGAAAAAATTAGCTAGTTCTGTGGCATCTCACCAGGCTGTGGAATTTATGAAAACCACATTCCTTGGATTCTAAAACACTGGCCATCCTGCTGCTTTTTCAAATAATGTTGATTTTGCTGACTAGTCTCTCTGAGAGCCAGCACAGTTGTGTAATTGTAAGTAAATAATCTTGGAACAAATCTATGTTTGACATACTGTCATACTAGCATTTACTGTTTTGCAAAAGGGATTTACTTCAAGGATATTGAAAAATTCCATTGGTGTTTAAGGGGAGTAGCAACTATGACCCTCTATATATTAAAATGCTTGACCCTGCTATATGATATAGAAGATCCCAAGCACATCCAAAGCACATGTTCAGATCAGTAAAGGCGGAAAAAAACCCCTCCTTCTGAAGGTGCAGTATTATGTTCACACAAATATCCGCAAGAACTATGAAGGTTTACAAGGGTTAGCTGTTTAAAGCTGAGGCTCTTCAGCTCACATGCAGCCCCAACAGCTTCTTTGGGAATATATTAGGTTGATTATAAAAGTCTATCCTTGAAGACCATATTGTTAGGAAAGGACATGTGGGCCACATTCAGAGACGCTATTACAGTGCTTAAGAAGGACCAGTGCCACTGTGATGTCAAAGTTCAAGAGTTTCACGAGTTTTTTGGGCCACCTACAACCTGACACTGCCAAATCCTGGCATCCTTCATATTTAAGGAAACAGGACTCATGAAACCTAGTCTAAAAGTCTGAAGTGGACAGTCTGAGCATGGCCCACCACTGCTCTTCCGAGACCCTTGCAGGGCAGGCTGGGATAATACAGGATCTCAAGCTGCAGTCATTACAGTGCTCTTGGATGTAACGCCAGAGTAGTGGTGGTACCTGGGACAAGTGCCTGTAGAGAAGAATTTTCTTGGCTGAGATGTCACGATTCTTTCTCTGGCAAAAAAAGCCAGGACCTAGCCACGTGGCACACTACCAAGCTCTGAAGAGCTCCTCAAGATTTCGAATGAGGAAACCACAGTAGAAACATAGGCACTGCAGACTGCTTGGTCTGTGGGGCCTAGCAACTCCAAACCTTTTGAGCCTTGCAGAGGAGCTACGATTATCCAGTACATAGCAGATGGTGTGTGGTATCTGAAGGGCAGGCTCACCTACAGGGATTGCATGCCCACATAAATATATTGAATATCATGGCCAGTAAGGTGAAGGGAATGTCCATCTCTCATTCTTTGGATGAACATAAGAAACTCAGTGACATGGTCTAGATGATGGGAGGCTTGGATGGATGGAGCATGTTGCCCATGGTTCCACGCTTGTGGGCCTGATCCCTGGGTGGGTGTTCGCTTGGGAGTTGGACTAGATGATCCTGTGGGTCCCTTCCAACTCGGAACAACCTGTGAACCTGTGAACTACTTTGTGTGTTGTGTTCTGTTCCATCACTAGTATTATGATACAGATCCATACCTCCCTGTGTGAAATTCTTGAGGAGCTGATTTCTATTATGTCATCATTATAGTTGCTGTTTTCATTTGCATTGGCACTGCTTACCATAGCTCATGGTTAAAATAGCCATGGAAAGAATACATTCTTTTCTAGCACAGCCACTGTAATATCACAGTCACTGTATGAACAGAGGTGCAGAGCTCATACAAGTTCCAGTGGTTCCAGAGTTACCCCAGCATGATGCTCCATTAAACCAGTGCACCTTATCCAGGCACAGACCAAATTCTGTGTGTGATGCAAAATTTTAAAAAAATGTGTACTTTAGCTTGCTAGACATAGGCTAATATTTGAGGTTTTCTGAGAAGCCTGCTTTCCAGGTTCTGTCTGCCTTAGTCCCAGTGCTGAATCCAACATGCCTCGTACTGTTAAGCGTAAGAAGGCAAAAAAGGTGACAGAACTTCACCCCTGGCTTCAGACCAAGAACAATTAAGTTTTCATGTTGTATTTTTACTGAGTATTTTTTTTCAGGTTGCTCTGTGTTTACTGTATACAGAGAGGGCAACTTTAGTCTTTGGCATATTTTAGTTCTAAACCCTTTAATACATATTCCCATTATAAAGAAGACACAAAACTGGCTTATTGTGAAGAAATTTAATAGAAATGTTCAGAAGAAACAGTAATGTTCTGTGACTAAATCAAGCTATCCAGATGTCTAAAAGGTCCTGCTAATAACAAGTTTGTATTTTTCTGAACATTCAGACTACTAAAGTACAGTCAGTATGATGGAGGTGTATGAAGTTTTGGTTAAATTCTTGGCTCCTACAGGGAAAAACCGTCCCCTTGGATTTGTGTACGTCTGTTTTTTTCTGAAATTCAAATCCAAAGAAACAGGAGCTGGAACAGTTTTTGGTGTTGATTCAAGTGGTGAATGAAGAATCAGGTCAGTTCTCTCACTGGATCGGTACCAATTTCACTATTTCCAGTCAAAGAAGTTATGGTGCTTGTTATTAAATTATTCTTGAATAAGACTGCATAAAAAACTCCAACATGTCAAGCCAGTTCTTTCAGGCTTGTGTGCTGCCCATGGAGAGATCACTCATAAATGCTGCTAACAAATCTGCCCTTTGTGACCTCATGCTGTGAAGTTACCTCAATAATTAAAAGAGTTCCTATATCAAATAACAAAGCCCCTTTTTGACTGTGGAATGTGTAATGTTTGTAGATTTTCCTCTCCAGTAAGCTGTCAACATTTTCAAAGGAAAACAGGAAGATGTCTAGTGGGGAGATCACAAGGTAGGGAGTCAGGAGGTCTAGGTTTATTCCTGGCCCTGTCAACATCACACATGATGCACAGCAACTTTCTGCTTCATTTTCATGATCTCCCACCCACCAGCTCTGTTTCTAATGGACTCTGTCTGGGCTGTGCTCTGGGTGCTGTGGACCGCCGGGGTCCCCAGTGCTGGTAGATGGAGATGTTCACAGTCATCCAGAACTCCTGGGCACATCCAGCGGTGTGAATTTTCTGAAGAAATGAACTGACTCTGAAACAAAAACTGTGCAATTTTTTGCCTCTCTGGAAAGTTCAGCTGCCGTGCAGGGAATATTAACCACTTTCCCATGAATGCATGTATTGGCCACGAAGGTGCCATTATAATAGTTGTCATTTAATCCAAGGTTTGTCTTAAGCAATAAATGTTCAGTAACAATCCAGTAATATTTCCATGGGATCCCAAAAGGCGGGATTTTTCCCTTTTCTTTTTTTCTGAGGCTGAATTAACAGTTACGTAATATAAGGAGGTTTTATTTGCTTTTTCTTCATAAATGACTTTTTGTTAGGCACAGTGGAAGAAGAACACCATACAACAATTCAAAATTAAGCCATCTGTCTTTGTGTCCATCTAAAAATGTTAAGAAACCTCCTATGCCTAAAACAAATATGAAGCACTGTTTCTGTTGTGTATTCATTTTCATTTCTTCAACGGAATATAGCACATATATAAGTATTTTAAACAAAGGGCATATTTCTTCTTTTTTCTTTTTTCTTTTCCCCCATGGTATTTCATTATTTCTTTTCCTTTTTGTTTCTTGCCTCCACTGTGGTGACCCTTAAAAATCAGGAAAAAATTCTCAAAGCCATTACCTTATTGTACAGCACCTCAATGTGGACTCCTACCTTGCATCCAGCAGAAGGCAGGTCACCCAGTCGTGGCTGCAGGTAAAGTACTCCATATAAAGGGAAAATGAAAGGGAACTGCACTTAGCACCAGGATGCAGCCCCTAATTTACTGCAAAGTACCTAATGGGTTTACACTTCCACCATATGAGTGCATTGGATGGTTGAAAAAGAATATGCTCCAATATGAAAAATATATCTCTGGCTACTGGCATTTTGGCATTGCTTGTGGGAAGAAAAAGAAAAAAACAGAAGGGATTTCAAGCTTAAAATCATGCTACGAGGAAAGTCTTACAATTGATCTACACCCAGTGTTCCTTAATGTGTGGTCTCCAAGACATTAGAATGGAGACTGTGAAACAATTGTGAAAAAAATTTAAAAAAACAGAGACATGCATACATATTCCCACAGAAGGAAACATGCAATCAGGCAAAATGGAAGAAAATAACACTAATCAACCTGGTTTTGGAGCCTAGGCTTAGTATTTGACTATAGTGAAAACTATCTTGGCAAGGTGATCCTTGGACTTCTTTTCCTCCCCCAACGCTACTGTGGGGTACTTCAGTAAGGAGGACCAGTAACACTGGCAAACACCTTCAATGAAGATAAAACATTCACCAAGAAATGGAGTTTTATCATCTCATGGTAAAAGGATTCACAGAACATCACAAATAGATACAGATTTTGTGGAGACTAGCCTGTCAGTTTGGGACTGCTTATTTTAATGTTCCTTTCTGTAAAGACATAGACCAACAGAATGACTCTGGGTGTTCCACAACAAGGAGGTAGGAGAATGTTGATGCTCCAGGCTCTCAATGGAAGTGATGATGGGCATCTCTGTAGCTGCAACTGTATTTTGATTAGGAGGGAATTGCATATTTCTTGGATTCTCCTCCAGGAATTGGCTTGTCTAGTGTATTATACAGTGAACTGAGCCTTAGTGAGCACAGAAGAGATAGGCAATGGCCAAGGAATTGTGCTGCTGCAGCTCCCTTCATCTCTACTTCCCAACCTCTGAAGGAAACTGTGAGCGCCAGACAGAAGGAAATACAAAAGAGCTTCTGCAGGGCAGCTATCTTGATCTCTGCATCTCTTCAGGCCCAGTATGTACACAGATGACTAAGCAAAACTGTAGGATAGCCAAGCTAAAAGTGAAATAAGTAAATTCGTTAGTTGTTTATATATGAAACTCCTGAATTATATATAGCACCCACAAATTATAATTTGAGTCACTCAAAAGATGTGAACAGTATGGTATATGCATCAGTAATCACAATTTGTTGTCCTTGTTTATACAAAAAGAAGTCCAAAGAGCCTCTTGCCTTCAAAGAGAGGCAGGCGTCAGCAGCGGTGGGATTCCAGCAGATGTGAATTGATCCTGTACCAGGGTACAAACTCTTGTCCTGGGGATCCTGATGTTTGCATGCACACATACACGTACTCAGCTAATGCAAATCTGCTGATACTGTCAACAACTTCTTCTTTTTCATGACCATCTGTGGTTTTGACTCATTTATTCCAAATCTGCCCAGCTAATTCTGCCCAGCTATCTGAAATTAAAGATCTTAATTGGCTTTTCCATTTGTTTGTTTGGTTTCCTTTAATATGGTTTCAATATATTCTCTCCTCCTTTCTGCTCTTGTAACTGAAAGGAACTCATGTAGGTGTGCTGAGACAGGGCAGTAGAGTCCAGAAATTCTATATAGTGTCATCTTCACATAGCCAAATGTGCCTGAGGGAGCACTGAAATCTTCTGTGCCTCTGGTGTCAGTGACATGGTCTAGTTGGTGGGTGGCTTGGATGGATGGAGCGTGGTGCCCATGGTTCCATGCTTGTGGGCCTGATCCCTGGGTAGGCGTTCGCTTCAGAGTTGGACTAGATGATCCTAGAATAACCTGTGAACCTGTGATGAAGACTTTCTCTTTTCCTCAACTGTGGTGACACAAGTGTTTTCTTTGCCGTTAGCTCGCTATCTGGGAATCAGCATCTTAACATGCACAACAGTGCAGCAAAAGTTTAGAATATGCTACAAAGCTTAATGACAAAAATATGTGTAGAATCAAATAAATTAAGATCTTGCTTTTGGACTGGTTTGTGTCAGTGGAAGGTTGTTCTTGCATTTCACTTTAAAGCTTTCATTCTTGCAATAGAATGCTATCTGATTTGTATTTAATTTGGTCAACTTCACACAGTTCTTCACATGCAACAGTCTATAAAAGGCAAAAGCTCCACTAACCATTAGAAAATAGATTTAAGGTACTTCTTCACTATCTATCAAAAATATTTTTTAAAAGTATGTGATGTTTACAGTTTGACAGAAAGTAATGCCTTACTCAGAGGGCTTAGCACCAGAGGCTTCATCAAATAAGTATATATTAATCATGCAGCCAAGCAGTTAGGCTAAAAGAAATTATTCTTTTTAGCATAAACACAAAAAAATATGTCTTGTTGAGGCCTCCCAGTATGATGTAATACAAAAAACATATATAAACATAGGAATTATTTAGTGAAGTTTTGCAGTCTGGAGAAACTACACATTCAGATGGATCTTTTTCCTGAGTGAAAGTTATTCTTAGCATGAGAACAGAGGTACTTTCAAAGTAAAATAAGTGAAAGGGGGGCTGTATTTGTTCACAAGTTGCTCAAATTTGCACAACCCTTGAAAAATTTGTAAATTAAGAAAATTGGTTGAATTTTGCATCAACCTGATGAGTACTGCAGTAAAAACATTAGGATTGGTATGAATGGAGTGAGAGTGGAAAGGTTAGGGTGAACAACTACCCAAAGAAGCAGCAGGGAAATTTTATGAGCACAACATCTGCTGGCAGTACCTGGATTGGCAGCCCATGAAGAACTCAGTTAGCCTGGATGTGGCTTCCCAGAACACTCAAGCTGTGGGACACAGAGGTGGGCCAGGCTGAGTAACTAATCTCAGTTTATAGATGGTATGAAAGGGGCACATAACAAACTCAAGTCATTGTTACCAAAATAAGAATAAACCAAGATATGAGGGGAGGACTTCATAGGTGGCATCCCTTGTCCTACCTGCCGTGAAGTCCCAACCTGAATGCATCAATTTGGGTATATACCCCTCTTAGTGCTTGTCAACATCAGCGTATGGACACAAGAGTATAAGTGAAATTTATTCCATTTTACAAATAAAATCGCCCTCCCCTCTATAAAGCTTTGCCTTGATCTTTGCTAGACCATTGGTAGTGTTGCAACATTATTTCTTACAGACGTACAGGAAGTTCTGGCTTTCAAAACTCTTAGTGTTATGAATCAGCAATCACTCTACTGTCTGCTTGCAATGAGCATAGCAGGTTCCAGCACAATTTGCCTCTAACAGAGTACGAAGAGGAGTTACACAGCCAAACCCGTTATATGTTTGTTTAAGTGTATTGGATTTGCACAGCTTTCTTTTCTGCCAATAAAATAAATAAAAAAAAAAAAGGTAATCCTCTCAACATACAGTGAAACCCTGACTCTGCTGGAACCAGTGGCAGATGTCCCACTGAATTAAGATAGGCCAGGATTTCAGTGATGACTTCAGGTCTTCTAAGCTGTTGAATGTGAAAATATAATGCAAGGAATACCTGTAAAGATGCCACCTTACCAGGGTCTCTAGAACTATCACCATCAGAAAGAGTAAAAACTGTAAAACTACTCTGAAAAGAACATATTCAAAGAGCAGTTGTAGTTCAACCAGTTACTAAATAGCTTTTAAAGAGCTAAACAATACTTGTTCCTATAAGAGATGAAAAGTAAATATCATCTTTCCCATTGACTTTAATGGCAACTCAGTCTGCCCCTCAGGAAGCAAGTGGCAATATGTATATCCACGTCTGCATATGTCCTTGAAATATGTTCATTTCCTTCATACAGAGGTTTTAATAAACTGCCATCCTGCCTCAGAACAGTACCTAAAATACTGCCTGACATTTTCATCAAAGTATTTTCCAATGCAGTAGTGCTCTTTTCATCAAAATTTAACACTTTTAAAGTATGTTGATACAAATGAACTCCAGCCCCAAAGGTTTTCAGCACAAATGTTGACTATTTCAAGAAAATAATATTCACGATTAAACGTAATTTTGGCATTCTGAAGTTATGTCCCCCATTTGTCTTGTACTAATATCAAAATAATGTGTATAACTTATGGCAAGTTATACACTACTACAGTTGGCAGACGACAATATAGCACAACATAATACAAAATAACTTCATAGTTGAAATATTTTATTCCCTTACTGGGAGTTACTATCTTTTAAAATCATTATTACACACTGCTTTCTATCAATGAATGAGGACTCTTTCCTTGATCACACAGTCTCCTGTTTTTGCAAAGATCTGGAATGTCACTCCCATCCAAGTATTTCCTGTTTTTGTTGGAGCTGAATCGTCTGATAAATTGTTTCAACACAACAGAAACTGGGGACAGCTACATCGAGAAGATGAAATGCTTTAATGTGTAGTAAACAGAAACCAAACTTAATGATTATTTAAAATAATATAATAAAGTAAACTCCCACTGAAGTCACAAACTGATTTCAAAGCGCTAGAAATAGTATAAGTTAATATCAATATAAACATATAAAAACAAAATAATACAGAAAAAATTTAAAAATTTTAACTCATAACTTCCAACTTCAACCCAACATTTACAGTTTTCTAAATAGACAGCATTTAAAAAAAAAATTCTGCACTGCAGAGTGTAAGAAAAGTAGGTTCAAATTTCTCTTTTAATTCAGCATAAAACCAAATTCTCAACAGCAAAATTTCCTGAACACACGAATTCCATGTTTTGATCAGGACTGATACTTATACAAACAAGCCAGCAGAAAATTCCTCTTTCCAAAAAAATCAAATGATATAAAACATCATGAGCCCAAGAAAGCATTTAATCAAAAGTGCTTAGATTCAAAGAAGTATTAATAAATCATGAAGGAATTCAGTGATTGTTCCAGTATCATTTCATATATCATCACAATGTACACAGTGTAAGATTACGTACAGATTTCTTAATAGCCAAAAATGCTTCCCATCAGTATAATTAGGAAGCACGAGTCAAAGTAAAGCCATGTAATTATATACAAACTGTTTCAGTTTGCTCTGCCAAGAAAAACAATAACAAAAGTACTGTCTGCATGACCAATTAATTCCTATAGATGGCTTAGTGCATTGGACCATGAACGATGCTCTTCACCTGTGATCCCCAAGCCCTTCGGCCCCACGGTGTCTGCACATTTGGCCAGGCTTTGGCGTAATGAGATCAGGCATTGGTTGCTGACAGTTTATAGGGCAGCTAAAGATGCTCAGTTCCAGAAAACCCACAATCACAGACTATCAGCAACAATGGGAGGAGAGAGCATCTCTGGAGTAATTCAGCTGATTTGACAATGCCAGCGTCTACAACTGAGTGAATACATCTGAATGCAGTCGGGTTTCCTATACCATGGTACCGTGGGTCTTGCCCCCTACATGCGAAGCCCTCTATCCATGTTGATTGGTGTAAATTTGGCCCTCACTCTCACACCACCCCCGAGCACTCCGGCACTGTTTTGACACTGCCCTGCTCTGTGTTGGTGTTTGTGTCAGTGTTCCCCAGTGCACACGGCCACCCCACACTGGAAAAACCCCTTTTCTACTCAGCCGGGAACACTGGTACAGGGGAGCCACCCGTGCCGCTGTCTCGGTGTCTCTCTGGGTGGGCAGACCTTGTGTCTCCATACTCGGGGTAGATGAATATGTCTCAGAGAGTCATTTGAGAAAGTCTCGGACACCATGTCTAACTTGAGAGTGTGTAAATATTTCATTCCCAGCAGAGCAGGATAGGGGAGGCTTGCATGGTGCGGGCATGCCAGCGGGAGGATCCACTGTAGCCTTCTCACTCGGAACACAGCAAAGCGGGATGGGGAAGGCTGCTGTGGTGCAGGCGTGCCGACAGGGAGACCCGCAGTAGCCTTCTCACTCGGAGCGGAGTGGAGTGGGTTGATTTGAATATTCATGACTGTCTAATTTGAATATTCATGCGTGTCAGGTCGCACATGTGCAGTTGCAAAACGGGCCTCCTTAACTGCTGAAAAATCACGCCACTAAGATGTGAAGCCGTGATATGGAGGGCGCGAAGTGGAAGACGGCCGACTGTATATCATTTGTAACAATGTTTTGCATGACTAACATAAAGTTGCCATAGAAATAACAACAGGGACATTAATGTATAATTTATAATTTTTCCTCTTTAATAATTTATTTTTAGAAAATACCTCTAAGATCATCGAGTCCAACTGTTAAGCCAACACTGCCAGGTACATCATTAAACTATGTCCCCAAGTGTCGCACGTCTTTTAAATACCTCCAGGGTTGGTGGCTCCACCAATTCTCTGAGTTTAAAATGTCACAAAGCTATCCACTGGATAGGGTTCACCTGGACACAAACAGGTTATGAACTTTGAGGTTTCCCATTCATTCTTTGCAGTTACTAATTGCAGTCTTGTTTGTACAAGACTCCTCAGATTCAAAGTCATCTCCTGGTTAGAGCAACACATTACAAGAACTTCCACCATCCTGAAAAAAGCTTCAGTGGTATCAAGTGCTTCAGCCCATTTGTTTACCTGAGCAGATCATATTCCAGTGCTGCATTCTTCACATTTTGACCCCCACTATAGAGGAAATCCATTTCAAGATTCCTTGTCTGCTGATCAGATGCCTACACAGCTATTATGTCAGTGGATGAACTCATCTTCTACATTATCACCTCCTACAGCAATTATTTCACTGGGACAACTACCAAAATCAGCAAAAAAGCTCCAAAGTGCAGAAAATTGAGGGCTCACAGGAGTGATCTGTTTCTAACTGGATGAAAGAAGCTGGATCATGGCCATTCCATGTAACATATGACTATGAATCGCACCTGCTATTGGTGCAGAGGATTCTCATATTTAATGGATTTAAAATTGAATTGGGACTGGAATATATTCTAAGAAGACATAATGAGAGTTTTAGACTCCATATTTTCCCAAATAACTTATATAAAACTCATGTTTGTGATTTAGCTTAGCTCCAGTAATTCACCACAGGCACTGGAGAAGGGTGATAAAGATGATCAGGGGACTGGAGGACCACTCCTATGAAGACAAACTGAGAGAGTTGAGGTTGTTAAGCCTGGAGAGGAGAAGGCTCTGGGAGAACTTATAGTAGCATTTCTGTGCTTAAAGGGGATCACACGAGAGTGGAGAGGGATGTTTTACATGGGCATGTACTAATAGGACAAAGGGAATGGCTTTAAACAGAGAGGGGGCAGGTTTAGATTAGATAATAGGAAGAAATTCTTTACTGTGAGGGTGGTGAGGCACTGGACGGTCCGGAGAAGCTGTGGATACCCCATCCCTGGAAATATCCAAGGCCACGTTGGGTGGGGCTTTGAGTATCCTGGTTTTGTGGAAGGTGTCTGTGCCCATGGCAGGGTGGTTGGAACTAGATTATCTTTAGTGTCCCTTTCAATCCAAACCATTATATGATTTTATGATTCTATGTTAAACAACCTCTAAAATTGGAGGCTGCACTTCTATGTCCCTTTTCGTTACCCCAAGGCTGCCAAAAGGTCTGAGGCATCACAAAGAGTTACCAGAAAACACTCTTAGTCACAAGGAACTCATTCCCTGCAGGAGAGGGAAATGAGAGGTGGCTACAGTTACAGACAACACTCTGCTAGCTGACTCTATTTGCTGGCAGCATCTCAGTCCCTCTCAAGCAAGGTAATGTTTGTTTCTGTAGCCAGCAAATACAGCCAGTTCTCACCCTCATCCCGTGAGGCACCGAGCTGCTGCTGAATCAGGGCTACACAAAGACAAATGAGCCCAATGGGAAAGGGTAGGGAAATGGAGACAGCTCACATTCATAAAATGAGAAACACAGAGTTAGAAGAATTACAGAGACTATAAAAATCATCTGCACTTTGGAAGGTCCATGTACTAGCAGAGCCTGGGAAGCCCTTTCCCCACAGTAATTCCTCTTCGGTATCATCCAAACCTCAAATTCCTCTCTGGAAGTGAGTGTGGATGGGACTATATTTCCCTGTGGTTATTGCCGAATGACTCAGAACTTTTCCCTCCCTTTTCCTGTGAGACCAAGGGGCCATATCAACCACCAGCAGATTTTGTGTTCTGTGTTTTAGTTCTGTGAAAGAAGTAGCATCTGGGCCAACAAGGCATGAAAATGGCTTACAAGTTCCAACTTTCTTTAATTGCAAACACAAACACTATCACTATGTAAAAAAAAAGGCAATAACATAAAACTAAGCTCTTTAGCTGGTCAAAAGAGAGAAGACCACTGTCAGGAGCACCTCATACTCTCCAAGATGCACCCACTGCTGAATGCAGCAGTGCCAGCAGACGCAAGGCTGAGCAATGTCTTCTTTGCCTTGGTCTTCACCAACAAGGTCACTCAGACCTTTATATCTAGCAGCAATGATCAGGGAGAAGGCAACCAAAAAAGGGACAAATAATTGAGGCAGTGGTTCCTTGGGAAGCCATGTCATATATAAGTCCATGAAACTAGATAGGGTTTGTCCAAGGGTCCCAAAAGAGCTGGCTTATGTCAGTGCAGGTCACCTTTATCATCTCTGAAAGGTAATGAAGGTTGGAGGAGGTTGCCAGTGACTGGAGAAAGGCAATTGTTGCATCCATCTACACAAAGGGCAAGAAGGACAGTCTGGGAAACAGCAGGCCACTAAGTCTCATTTTTTTCTCTGAGAAAATCCTTGAGCGAGTCTCGTTGGCTTCTGGGCAGATGAAGCAGAAGGTTATGACAGGGAACAAAGGGTAAATCATGTCTGACCAGCCTCAGTGCCTTGCGATTAAATGGCTGGGCCTGAGAATGAGGGTGCAGCGCAGGATGTCACCTCAATTTTAGGAATAATTGTGATCCGGTTTCCAATAATATCGCTGTATTCAACATGGGTTATTATGGTCAAGAGAAGTGGATTACTTAGATGGATGAAGTACTGAATCATCAGGTTCAAAGGATAGTGGTTAATGATTCCCACCACCTTGTCTGGAGACTAGTTACAAGCGAGATCTATCCTGTCTTACACCTTCATTACTGACCTGAAGGAAGTGAGATGGGATACACTTTCATTAAGTCTGCAGATGAAACCAGACTGGGAAGTATAGTCACCATGCTTGGAAGCAGTCCTGAGATCTACACAGTCTGGAGGATCGGGCCAACAGAAATGTTTTGATATTGAAGACCAGGTACAATTTTCTGCGCCTAGGATGGGCTAACCTACTGCAGTGGGACAGGCTCGTGACTGGGAGTACAGGAAGCAGCTCCACAGGAAGGGCCATGGGGGCTGCAGAGGAATGAGAGGAGCAGCAGTCAGGCAGGTGATAGCAGCTTCCTACATGGAGTTTAGGGGTGAAGCTGGGCTCTACACAGTGGTCCAAACTGAGAGAATGAGAGACAACAAGTATGAGTTGAAACAACAGAGGTTCACATAAGATATAAGAAGAAACTTCTTCAGCCTGAGTACATCCAGGCAGGGTCATAAGTTGCCCAGGGAAAGTGTGCAGTCTCTGTCCTTGGAGGTTTTGAAGATTCAAATGGGCAAAGCACTGAGCAACCTGGTCTGGTCTCACAGCTGACTACTACAAGAGGCTGGACCAGACACCTCCTGAGGTTTCCTCCAACATAAATTACTCTGCATTAGAATTTTGCTATCCAAGTGGGTTTTGTTCACTGATATCTCTGCATATATTTGGATATTCATTTCTGCAAGTACCTTGATAATATCCATTTAATAACTACAAAAAATAGAACTTTATTACATAGGCAAGTATCTCAAGGGGGGAAAGAGAGCATTATGAGCAGACCAGCTGCCTGTTACCAATTTTAGAGTATATTTTCTGAAATTTAATACAATACAAAACCGGTAACACTCCTAAATTCAGAAAAAAATATGGCAACAGAAGAACCAAACCCTTCCACATTTAAACCTATAAACATTCCCCAGGAACATTGATCAGGTGGTGCCTCTGGTGCATTGTTTTGTTTTCCTTCCCATGGGAAATATTCTTGCTTGCATTGCATATGTCATATGGACTGAACACCATGTCTACTGCTGCTCCATGCTTCATAGTTCTCCCTGCTCTTGCAGCTCTCCATTTTCCAAGAAACTCCAGACATCTCCAGATCATAAGGGAAAAGACTGAACAAACATGTTTATGAATATAGTTGTTCTGCAGTTCATGATGATTTTGACAGGTTTTGACCAAAAATTGCTATGTGGACAAGCATATCTGGTCTCTTTCCATGAAGAAATCAGTATTACATATGACAGCACAAAAGCTTTGCACTTCAAAATGTTATTTTATAAAAATGTGACAGAATCCTTCCCTCTCCACCCCAAATGTTCCTGCGGTAACAACAGAGCTGGTAAATAATGTGAAGCCTTGCTGTTGGTCTCTGTGCTTTTGCCTCTCTGGGGAGCAGAGCCGGCAACCTTACTGCACTCTCAGTCGCAGCAGATGTGTTGTTGCTAGAGCATGAGGGAGAGGGTTTTTTATTTCAATCCCAATACTCTTCTGCAGCACCTGCATTGAAATGGGCTAGTAACAGCATTTGCTGATACTTAAAACTGTAATGCTTGGAATATTCTTTACACAAGACTCTGCAATGCTGAGAAGTCCTCTTCCAAGTCAGGAAAAGGGTGGTCTGTACTCCACCTGGGGACATCTGAGTGGCTAATGCTGAACCTGAAATCAGCAGCTCAAGGCTGTAACTCCTTGCTCAGCTAGTTTGTAGGTAATTTTACATGGATGTCAGAAAAGTATAGATGCATGTATCTCATTTCTCATAAATATCTCCAGTAGAGAAAACTGACTTTTCTATTGTGGGAATAATATTTGTAGGGATTTTAGATGATCTGACAGCCTGGAGTAAAAGAGAAAAATCATCTTGTTCCCTTGTGTCCTCTCCACAGACATCTCCAAACACTCTTTGGATTATAACTTCCCTTCATAGGCTTGCATGATAGATGGAAGATTAAAGTCACTGACCACCATGATCATTCTTTTTTCATTTCTCAACTGGTTTTGGCCTTTCCTTAAAATTACCCAATATTTTCCATTATAAGGACCTTATGGCTTTGCCAAAGTTCAGTCATTCTTGCTCTTATTTCTCCTGCTGGCTGGATGCCTCTGTCTGATTTTGTTTGGACTTCTTTTGATAATTTTTTTGGAAAATTTTCAGTCATTTCCAAGAAAGAGCCTAGGGGAAAATGTATATATTGTTGTATATATGTCAATAGCTTGTAGATGTTTTACTTTAAAGTCTCATTTCCCATGCTTTGCAGCACAATCCTGAAATCTGGTAAGCAAATGATCTTTGTGCCTGGAATAGCCTTTTCTCTTTCCCAGTGGAAGTCTGCACAGCATAGAAGCAAGATATCAGCCACAGATTTGTATAGTGAAGAAAACTTTATGTCTTTCAAGAGTTGTGTCTCACTTATTGTAAAGGTCAGAGAAAAGGAACAGGGAAAAGAAATTCTTATTTTCAAAGCTGGTGGTTTCAGTGCTGGAGAACAAGACTGACTCTGGCAGGCAGTATTTATGTGATGGGTTACGTTTATGTCAGGTATTACACTGGGTCTGGTTGGGGTGTAGGTAATTTTCTTCACAGTAACCTGAATGATGCTGTGGTTTATATTTGTGACCGAAACAGCACTGGTAACACACCAATGTTTTTGCTGAGCAGCACTTGCACAGGATCAACGCCTTCTCTGTTTCTAGCTCTGCTGCCCCACTGAGTAGGCTGGGAGTAGGCAAGAGGTTGGGAGGGGACAGCTGACCCAAACTTCCCAGAGATATTCCACGTCATATACATCATGCTCAATAAAACAAGGACTTTTTTGTTGTAGTTCCTGCTTGAAGACTAGTTGGGCATTGGTCTGCTGGTGGGAGGTGATGAGTTATTGCCTTTGCATCAGTTGGGATTTTAATTTTTCTTCTCATTTACTTATTAAACTGCCTTCATCTTGACCCACAAGTTTTTCTCACTTTTGCTCTTCCAATTCTCTCCCCCATCTGTCTGGGGAAAGCAAGCAAGCAACTGAGTGGAGGCTGAGCTTCCACCAGCTGGCCTCAACCCATCCCAGCAACTCATCAACATCCAGCTCATCCTAGTTTACCACTATCTGTGTTTTTCTCAACAATCTTGAGAGGAACCCTATGATATTTTCAGAAGTGCTGAGCACATCCCTCTGCCATGGAAGTCAATGGAATCTAGCACTCAGGCATGGAGAACACTATGCACGAATGTAGCTGGATTATTGGGTTTCTGCTATTAGCAGCACACCTCGTAGATTCACAGATTCACAGATTAAGATTCACAGATTATTGTGAGTTGGAAGGGACCCACAAGGATCATCGAGTCCAAGTCTTAAACCACACCACTGCCTACCCGGCGGGAATCGAACCCTGGTCTCCCACGTGGCAGGCGGGGACACTCACCACTATACTGAAGTGGATGTGCCTCATGTCGTGATCTCTCAATGACCTACACATAGGATTTTGCTCAGAGTATTTCAGGGTTGCTCTTTGCAGGTTTCATACACAAGGAGAGCAGGGAGAGAAAGGTCAAAGTCAGTATCATGTGTAGCTGAGCCTTGTGGGGCTATCACTAGGAGTTTTATTCAGCCTTGCAAAGCAGAAAGTGGAAGATGCCCTTAGCTGTAGAGTGTAAACACTGACTGTAACACTGAGCACCCCAAGAAATCATAGCACTTAAGTGATTCACCTCTTAGGAGAGGATAACTTTAAACTTTGATCTTACTGTGGCTCAGTCATATAAAATGGAGGTAATAATACTCCTTATCGCTTGCAAAGTTTAATTAACATTTGTAAAACATATAAAATACCCTGATGACAGGCATAAAGAAAATCAATAGTTTTATCTTCAGAGAAGAGCATGAATATGAAGAGCATGGATGTGAATAGCAGTGAATGGGATCTAGAGAAACAATTAAGAGAAGATAAAATATTGAATGGGTGTTAACTAAATTAACTAAATCTCTGCACCAAATAAATGGAGTTGCTGGAGAAAAAATAATTTACTATTATAAACTGACATCCATATCGATACCTTATATCGGATGGAATCCATATATATTGTCAATAATTCCAAACATATGCAGGTAAGTTGAGGTCTCATGAGAAATCTTGCTCGTGATATTTCCTAGTTTGTGAGTGCTCAATTTCACCACCTCAGTAATGTTCTTTGACCACAATTTTTGTCTGACAAAATGAAAAATACATGGAATCTCCCCAAAGCTTTCATTAATATTTTCAGTGAATATCTACACCCTGATGTCTACCTGAAATAAGACAGAAACACTGTATCAAAATCAACTGTCAAGAGTATGGTCTCAGAAGCAATATATGAGGAACTTTTATCACTGTCTTTTGGTTCATTTGTTCCTTTTGAATTTGCTTTCCTGCAAAAAAGCAAAACCAATATAAACCTAGTGAATACTTCTAAAAATACTTTCAAGAGTATATATATCTTTTATTGTCAGTATGTCCTAACAAGGAAAACTTCAAATGTTCAACATTCTCCATTAACATTAATTTATATAATTTACAGATGTGTCCTATATAGTGAGCAAAATACTTTACAATAGCAGTCATGATGTTCCCTGATTTTCAAAGACTTTTTTCTGTACTTTCTGGGTCAAATTCGGAGCTGAAGAGTTGTAATTTAATATTCCCTTGGACCTACTTACACCCACTTGTTGAAGCATCAGGGAGCCCTGATGGGTGGAACTCACAGGCTGAGCAGCCAAAATACATTGCAATAACGTTAACTTAACATAGAGAGGATTCACTGTATTTTTATTTGCCTTTCTTGCTGTGCTTCTCTTCTGTGACCATGCGATATACAAGTCATACTTACTTAGTCTCCGTTTGAATCTAAGGTCTGCACTGCCATGCAAGAAGTCAGGAAGACCATATATGATATTCCAGTATCCAAAGGGAGCCTACAAGAAAGATGGAGAGGGACTTTTTACAAGAGTACATAGTGACAGAAGAAGGAGGAATGCGTTCAAACTGAAAGACAATAGGTTTTGAGTAGATATTAGGGTAAAATTTGTTACTGTGAGGGTGGTGAGGCACTGAAACAATTTTCCCAGAGAAGTTGTGAATGCTCCATCCCCAGCAGTGTTAGAAGCCAAGTTCGATGGAGCTCTGAGCAACCTCATCTAGTAGAAGTTATCCCTGATCATGGCATGGGTGGCTGGAACTGAATGATCTTTAAAGTCCCTTCCAATCCAGGCCATTCTCTGATTCTATGACTCTGTGATCCATTTGGACTTCCCATGTGAGTCTCTATTGACATAATGGGCAAATTTGGGTAGTGGACACAGTTGAATCACGCTGGTTTGGTATCTGTAAGTAGATTACACCGGTTTCCACTCCCTCCAGTGCCAGACAGCCTTATGGAGACACCTCTGTGCACCACCTACCTCTGGGAGAAGTCGAACAGCCAGACAGGAGCATGTAGAGCACACTCAGATATGCTTTAACTCCAAATGAGTGGCATGTAACAACAGCAGAATGATGCTCCTCTGGGCTGGCACAGCCCAATCCCAAGTTCCTGATTGCTCACTCCTGCTGAGGATAAGTAAAAGCGGAGCATCATTGTCATTTGAACAGTCTCAAAATATAGAGAGACCTTTGCTGCCTTGTATCAACATGAGTCAAACCCTCGTCAGTATCATTTTGATACACATACTCCAGTTGAAGAGCTGTCCTGGGTAGAACTCAGTCAAAAAGAATCTACTCCTGAGGAAATCAGCATTATTTTCTTGTAGGAATTGAAAGAAATACACACTATGAGCAAACAAAATATTATTACTAATGTATCAAAATCTGTTTCTGCAAAGATCCTAATAAAATTGGCACTAATTATTTGGTCCTAGTCTTGCTGTCTTCAACATTTAAGCACTTGAGCAGTAATGGAATTACTTTTCATTATGGAAATTTTGGAACACGAATGTCACATATTTCATCAGTTTGGATATTCAGCAGACACAACAGCTACAATTGTTTTAGGCAATTTTGACAAACACTGTGCAAGGAAATTGGTCTGTAAATTGTCAGAATAAAATTTCCCAAACTTTCTGAACCATAATATTCATAATATGAATAAACTTTGAAAAGCCAAAATATGAATAAACCTCACAATGATGTATTTTTGAAAATATCAAAATTATGAAACAGCAGTTCCTAAATATCATCTGCAGGTAATTTTGATAGCTCTACTTCTAATTTCATTCCAGCATTTTGTTTTTCTTTAAATTTAATGAAACGTCTGTCCAGCCTGTTCTAGAGCTGTCTTGAGTTTTCCTTGTAAAAAATCCAATTTCTAAAAGAAAAAAGGTCACAGCAATTGAAAGACAGAGAACTTGCACATTAGCCTTTGCATGCTCAACATCTAAACCATAACTAGCACAAGTCTATATCTCTGAGTAATTCTGGCATACTGAAAAGACAGCCAGGTGTTTTGCTGCTTACAGAATCTCCCTCAGTCTCACAGTTAATCTAACAATAGGAAAGAAAAATAAAAACCAATCTTGCTTGCCAGAGACAAGTCAAGATGACTAAATGCTTTCAAATTATGATGCTAATTACCCAGATTAAGAAAAGGCTCATCTGTGGATTTAACAAAATTATTAATAAATAACTTCACCATTTGTTCAGGATCATTTACAAACTCATTAGCCAGATCCAGGGATAATGTCTTCACTCTGGGCACAGGTCCAAAATGGTCATTAACAACAATATGAAATTGTTGCACAGAAAAAGACTTATCCTTAAAATATGTTATAATACTCAACTCTTACTTTTTAAATGAACATTTTGTATTGAGCCCAAATGGTACTTACTTCAGACAAATGATCTTTCACATATGGTTCCCATGTCACATGCAGTTCTCCTCAACAATGCATGCAATTCTTTTTCAGATTTTTTTTATTTAATTCTTGCCTTTCGCATTGCACGTGGGCTCAGGCTTTGATAAGGCTGCTGATCAAAAGAGAATGTCACACATACCTCTATGTGCATGGACCAAGGCTTCCAGTACCTCCAAGACTTGCCATAGAGCCAAAGAGCTCCAGTTTTTTAGGTTAAGCTCTGGGAAGGAGCCAGGTGAGGGTAATGGTCCATTGCGAAGTGGAGTCAAAGGAAACAGGAACTGAGCACATTGCTTCTGGGTCTAAATCACTTCAGTGCAGCCTGCACAATCTATTCTAAAGCGTATACAGTGACATAATATCTGCATCTCTCTCTTTTGGATGCTGAATTTGAACATGTTTTGCAGGGTAAAAATAAGTGTGAACCCTTTTAAGTGAACTTTCTTGATATTTTAGAGAAGACTGCAACAAATAAATAAGACAGTTGTGTTTGGTAAGTACTTATAGTCACACTGTGTCACAGCAACAGCAAAAGCACTCACTTGGGGACCTTATTTCAGCATTTGATAAATAAATTGTAACAGTTTCATATAAACAAGCCATATTAAGGCAATATGTAAACATTACTGAAGAAAGATGATTTGTTTAGATCTTCTAGACCTTCTCTGGGTCTGAATCTGGATGCAACACGGGATCACTTTGTGACAGCCAGTTGTGGTAGTAAGCTGTTGTTATATTATTATTGTTGGGTGAAAAAACAGGCCTCATAATTTACATCCTAAACTAGAGTTAAAAAAAGTCCCTAAAATGAAGTATTTCTGTAAAACTAATTCCCCTAGTATGCAGTATAAAGCTGCCTTAAAATAAAAGAATATAAAAATATGCTTGAAATAACTTAAGTGGTTTTTATCACAACAGCAGCATAATTTTGGCAAATTTCACCACAGCTTTAAATAAAACTTGAAAAATATAAAAGAGTGTATAAAAAATTAAAGCTTGTGAAGGCCTGGGACTGGGCAACACACTGTTATGTTGCCCAATGTACCACAAACCTGTATTGCCTCCTGTATTGCACCCTAAATATGTGTGTATTCAGTAGCGTTCCTAGCTAGCAGGAGTATCTTTTGATCTCTGTGTAGTAAGAAACAGATGTAAATTTTAATGTCTGGGAGGTCCAGCTTCATGGGTACCTTACATCTAAGCTGAAATAAGGGTGGGGGTCTGAAAGTAGCACCTGGTTGGTCATTCAGGGTCAACATCTGCCAGAAACCCAGGCACAGGAAGGATGCTGCTCTTGTTGCCTAAAATCATGTATGCTGGGGTATCTGCACAGTAGCTAGATATGAATATGGGAGAATTGATTTTAATTTTAATTTCTTTTCAGGACACAGGTTGTGTCTCTGTGTGATTACCAGTATCCTTGTGCCTGAGTGGGCAGAGCTCATATGGCATGGGAGGAGAAAGGGGGAGATGCCCAAACCATGGGACGACCACACTACCTCTGAGCAACTCCAGTAAAGTGACATAATTTCACCCAGAACAAGAAATAGTCCAAATCCTGGGATCTGTGATGCCACTTCCAACAAAATTTTCCTGGCAAGTTGTCTGAAAGAAGTTACACGGGGACTGCTATGTCTCTGTCAGTGTTGCCCACTGCAGTGTCACCACTCTGTGGCTTCTCCACTGCCTGTCCCAGGGGACATCAACAGCCTGACAAAGGGCTACAACCCACATCCTGCAGGTAAGATGAGGTGGTGTAAGTCAGGCTAAACATAAGGAAGATCTCTGGATGTAGTGACTCAGACCACCATTTTCTGAGTACTCATGCAACACGACTTGGAAATCTGGGGAGTTGGTCATACAGGTAACTGAAATAGAGAAGATGCAAAGGAGGCCAAATCTAGTTACAGGGATATAGAAAGGGATATGCTCTCACTGCTTTTTAAAGCTAATATTTCTTAACTATGCCACTAAGTTAGGTTGGGCTAAGGTTTTTTTCATTTAATCAAATTGGGTTTGATGAAGAAAATATGTGCTTCATAATATAAATAATCTACTGATATTCTGCTTCTTAAGTGTACTTGATCATTTAACCCATCTCCATGAATCATCAAAAATCTGTCTTTCTCTTCATTAACCCCAGGATTGCTAAGGGTAATGATAGTGTCTAACAGCTGCATCTTCCTCTGGTGGATAGAGGTGGATTAGAGAGAAGGAAAAAGGAACGCGTATTTCAGAAACTGAAGCATGAAATACTAGGGTTTAGAGGAAAGACTAGACATATGAAATAGTTCATGAGTTTCCTGCATTTCTTTACTAACACTAGACTTTCATAGCAGAATTAGCAGAAGATCATCAGACTTTTAAATATTTTTTCATATACATATTCGTGGTTCCCATACTCGCATATTCAATTAGTTGCAGTTGGATTTTCAGTGAGTTGTGCAACCGCATGCATGCACATAACATCCCAGACCCCGGATTCTGTGGCTGGGAGGCGCCAAAAGACACTTCCTCCACTTTAATGAGGTGGTACAGTGCAAGTCATGCTCTCAGGACTGCCCTCCAGACATAATTAGTGGAGGGTGCGTGGCCACGGGCGGAGGGTAATTGAATATACAGTGATCCTCCGCATGGTCGTGATNCCCCCAACTGCTGGTGCAGCGAGCACAGCCAGCCCCGGTCCTGGGCCTGGGCCCCTCCGCGAGCACTGCAAGCACAGCCAGACATCTGAAACAAGCCCCGCTCTCAGGACCGTCCTCCAGACCTTATTAGGGAAGGGGATGTGGCTACGGGCGTGGCGTACTTGACTACATAGCGGGGTCACTATCTTTGCGGATTCCAGGACTCGCGTGAGGAGGACCAGACCCAACAGCCCACAAGTAATGGGTGATGCACTGTATATGGGTTCGGTATCTTCACAGATTCCATAACTTGCGGAACCTGCCCAGACCTGTCCCACTGCGACTTCCGGAGGCATTCTGTATGCTTGTGCAAATTCCTAACATATGTATAAGAAATCTAATGGAGAATACAACTTACATGATTAAAAGCCAATATAGAATCTTGTTTTAGAAATATGATGTGTCCCACTGTATCCACAAAAAGATAAATATTTTCAAGTCACAAGATTGGAGGAAGATCCCAGGCCTAATGAATCAATCATACACTTTATATGAATTCAAAATACTACTTTTTTCCAATTAGTAAGGAACATATATTCCACAGATCCAGCAATTCAATCATCAGTCTCTGCAATTTTGGTTGCTATCCACTAAGCTTACTGTATGAAAAATTAGAAAACTGTTATCAGTTATTACTTTTGAGGAATTTTCTATTCCTGCACAGTCCTGCTCCTTACACATCCCCTGATGTCATAGGTTTAAAGCAGTAAAATAATACCTCACCCTTCGCAAGGAAAAGGTCTTGTCAGGGTGTCGCAAAATGTCTAATTTGCAAACACATGCGGGTCATTAACATGCATACAGGCCACGCCCATCGCTCCACCCCCAGCCAAGCAGGAGCGCTGGGGAGCATTTTCTGCTCCTCCCTATGGGCTCTCCCAGCACAGAGGAGCACAGGGGAGCAAAGGGAAGCACTTCTGAGCCCTCTCCAACTGGGGAGATGCCCGTAGAGTCCCTCGATTTCTCTGCGGCCAAGCTGCTGCTTCTGCAGCTGCTGCCAGGCTGCTGCCACCGCACATGTTTGCACTGCCTCGGCAGCAGGGAAGGGGTGTGCTGGGACTCTGGTCGGTACTTGTGCAGCCTGGGAAAGCTTAACTTTGCAAGACTGTGACACCCAGTGCCCCTTATGGTGGGGTGTGGTGTTGGTGTCGGAGTTTCTTTCCCTTTAACATCCACCGGTCCTGGGAGTGCTGGCTGTATGAAGCCATCAGAACACCCCTTCACACTGCTGCAGCGGAGGGAGGGCATGGGGAAACAGAAGCCTCCTCCTGGTGCAGCAGCTGCGGCAGCAGTGTGGGCACGTCCCTGCACTGCCCCATCCCAGTACACAGCGCCTGCCTCACCACCGCCACGGCAAGCCCAAACCCACTCTCCCATGGGGCTACGTCATCACCAGGTGCACCAGGCGCACAGCCCCCGGGCACAGACTGCATTGCCTTACCCTCCTGTAGCCGTGGAAACAGTAACAAGCACCCAACGGGGGTCAGTCCCCAGCTTGGCTTAGAGAAACAGGGGATAGCGTGGCTTGTTGGCGGTGCTGCACTGGGCCTCAGCAGCTGCCCGGGGCATCCCGTGGCTTGAGCCTTCCACTGTAGGGACCACACATGGAGACACGCAGGAGCAGGGCAGGGACTGGAGCATGGTGCCACAGGAGCCAGGCCAGTCCCGCCCCACAGGGAGTGCCGGTGCTGCCCCTCAGCGAAGCAGAGGCACTGCGCATGCGTCGGCTGGGAAGTTTCATGAATCACTGAGGCAGGTCTGTGAGAATAATTTCTCGCAAATCAGCAAGGTTGCAATGGAGAAGTCACAAGGCAGCGAGGTATTACTGTATACTTTTTTCTTTTTTTTTTTTTAAACATTTAATCTGCACTGTGTTTTCAAACAGAATTGGTTTCCCTAAGAAGAAGAGAGAGCTTCATTATTGGTTTCGTCCAGTTCATGAGAATTGATGGATATACTTCTTTTTGGAAACACATTCATGGATTTATATCAAATTCATGGTTTTTTTCTTCAGATCAGAGTCTACAGAGCTTTTACTTTCAAAAACAAAATTACATTGATTCTTCAAAGTAAAAATTGTAAACTAGTTTAGGATCCAGGATAAATCACACCAGCGAGCAAGCACAAGTCTTATAAACGCTGCAGGAGCTGTGCTCCTAATCCAACACAACACTACAGGGCATCTGTAATTACCTGATGACTGTATTCAGATTTTAGTGGTTTACTCACAATTTTTCAGTCAACTACCAGAGCATAAGCTATAAGCTGAGTCAAGCGTCTTTGATATCTGAGCCCCACTTTAAAGCAGCAAACAGCTACTGCAGCTTGTATTCCAGTATTTTTGTCAATCCCAAACTAAAGGTACTGCTTCCAAGTCAACTAAATGCATCTAAGTAGATGTCAACTCAAGTCATCAAACCAACCAGAAGAATCCAGATTTCTGAGTATGTTCTTTAATTTTTGCTCTAGAATGACTTATTTTTTGTGAATTTAATCCTCTGGTCCTTGCTGAAGTAAGATTGCACCTGATCGGTTTCCAGTGCTTTTTGACCTTTTGACCATCGTCCTTTTCAAAGCCATAGACCCTCTGAAAAGACCACATTGTATAATCACTTCTTTGGGCATCCCTTCATTCAACAGACAGTGATTTCTAATTGCAAAAGCAAAACTGCGTGCATCTCTCTCCGGTGCCTCCACTACTTTGTTCATCCCCAGAACAAACCGGTGCACATTTCACTAGCCAAGCTTTATCAACAATGATACTAATAGTCAGAGCTGGATCATAAACGCTTATCTCTGTCTTCACACTAGCCTGAAAATGGTTAGATTCACAGAAAATCAAAACGTGGCTTTCATGAAACAGGAGTCTGGAAACAATCCCTTTTTCCTGGCAGTATCCAGAAGTAGAAAAAAAAGATCCCTAATCCCACAAATATATACACGCATTTTCCAGTGTACACTGCATGCAGTCCCATTGAATCCAACAGGACTACTCGTGGCCCTTCGTTCAGCACCAGGGTGAACTTTGCACGTCCCGCAGCCTCTCCCCAGCCGAGGGATACGAAGCCACCGCTCCAGGATCCCCTGGTCGGCGTGTCACGGTGTAAGGCACTCTGGTCTGGCTAGCCTGGAGGGGCCACACACACGCGGAACCCCCCGGGTGCCTGCCACGGGCGAGAGAAGCTCAGGGAGAGAGGACCCTTCTCCCTCGCGGCAACACCACATCCCACCCAGGCTTCCCAGTCCCTGCTGGGTGCCGTCCCAGGGCCCCGCCACCCGGGAACCCCGCGGTCCTGCGGGACGCGCCGGGACGGGGTGCGACGCCCCCAGCCCCATCCATAGCCGGGACCCNGGCAGGGCGGTCGGTGGGGAGGGTGGTACGTAGCGGGGCAAGCCCGTACGCAAGCAGGGTGCTGGCAGGACACTGTGCAGGCAGGTGGCAGGCAGGGCTCGCCGGCTGCAGGCAGGGCGCAGGCAGGGCACGGGCAGCCGGTGCCCGGAGGGGCAGAGCGGGGGTCTCACCGCCACCCCGGGGCATCCGGGCGAGCCCCGGCCCCACGCACGGGCTAGTTCGGTTTGTGTCGGTCAATGCCGGTCCGGGAGAGGGTGTCCATGTGTGAGTGAGTGTGTGTGTGTCCCGTCATGTTCCCTTTCTTCAGCACGTTTTCTCTCGGCACCCAACTTTTATCTTCCACCTCGCCGGCGGCCGAGAAGACGACTCGTGTCGCCTGGTTTATTCGTTTATTTTTTGCCCACGTTTTGCGATGTTTTTGGTGTTGCTTCTAAACATCTGGCAGTGATTAGGTGCCAGTGGAGGCTTAACTGCCTTGTGAAATGTATTTGGCATATTTTTCCTCAACATCCACCGACTGGAAAATTTTTGATCTTTGCTTTGCATCTGTTCGTATGGAAACTTTGTTTCTTTTCCTTCTTCTGTCTTTTCCTCCCCTCCTTCTCTTTTTGTTTTAAATGGGGGAGACAAGTCACTTCTAACAGCTGACCACATCCTACAAAGTTGTGACTGAGAGGACATACTTTAAAATGAAATAAAGAAGCAGTTTGCCAAATTGCCATACTGTAACCTGGTAAAGATGTATTATGGGGGGTTGTAAGAAAGCCTCCTGTTTATGAAAATTGATAGCATTACAGCAAAAGGCACAGACTTTACACACTGGGGAATACTTACAATGAAAGCATCAAAAGACATTGTGGAAAGTTTAGGAATTAGTTGTGAGTTTGTGAGAATCGACTCTAGTTTTCCTTCAGAGGCAAAAGTAAACTTGCAGGGTGGAAGGAAAAAAACCCCATATATACAAGAGAATTGCTTTTGGGCACCAATGTGCCTGTTCTTGGATTGCAGTTTTATTCCAGATGCCAGGAGGCCAGTAAACATTGTGATAGTTACACTGAGTTTCCAGAGTCTGGAACACCAAGTGATGTGATTATTCACTTGCCGGAGTAGCTGCCTGAAGGGAGGAAAAACACTTTGGGGGCATTTATTTTGCAAGCCCACACACACTATTTAAGCTACTTTTGATGCTGTGGCATGTTGTCTCTCTAGGACCATGCAACATATTAAAATGGTTTATTTAGAATGTTCTTTATTTATAGGGCGCTCATGCCACAAGTGTTGTCAACAGCTTGTTGTCATCAGCATAGGTGTAATGGCAGGAACAAACCAAAGCAATAAGGATCTAGGAATACAAACCTGTGCCTGTTATCACTGAAAGCCTTATACTCTGTTCTTTGTGGTTTGAAGAGAGGTGGGAAGCTGAAGTCTGAGGATGTCAATAACATCTAATGCAACTTACACCTCCCTCCGTTCTGCTGCCATTGGTCTTTGCAAAGCAGAGAAGTGACATTTGGAGAGAAGATGTTTCGTCTGCTGGGGAAACTTGCCGGTGCCCCACACATCATTGAGGGGGCTCATCCTTACCATTTGGTTTCCCTGAGAGTGATCACAGCTATCTTATTTCTTTCCCCCAGAAGAGTTACAGAAACCAGTAATAAAACATGCAAAAAAGAACACTTAAATTACTGTGCTAATAGCAAGAGAAAAGAGAAGCTTCAAACAAATCATTACATCAAGTGCCACTGACAGTCTTATGGAAGTCAGAGAGACAAACCGAATTTTGACTCAGTGATTTCCTTTTCTGGGTACAGACTCGGCTTTTCATATTTTCTCTTTAAACTTGATGGTGGTGATAATTGTAGAACTGTAGAACTTGATATAGTTACACATTTTTCTCAAGAACAACAAAATGATCTGTTGATTGCAGCTGTTTCTGTATCTGCTCCCTCTGGAGAATGGAGGAATATCTAAATAATTACATCACTAAATATCTGTAAGGAATAAATTATATTTTAGATTGCTGGTGTTCGTAATGTGTTATGTTTTAAATCAGTAAAACAAATTACATTTAATATGCTGGCAGTTTTATTTCCAGCAAACAACACTGAGCTCAGTAACTTTGTGATACTTTTCAGTAATAATTCATGTGATTTATATAGGGACTTGACTGCTTTAGGGTCAAATTTATCTTTATCAAATGGTATGTCTAAGTTGTAGTTATTTATTGAGGTCTGAAGGAGTATTTGTTGCTTGGGAAATAAATGAAAGCAGCTTCCTCATACTCAAACACCGCCACATGTTTGAAAACATTGGCCCTAATTTAAGACAGGGACAAGCATTGTTGAAACTGAGAGCTTCTTCCCATATATCTGTGATATATTTCGTAATTACCACTTTAAACTTACCCATTATCACTATTGTCATGACAGTGTTGCTGATAAGTATTTTTAATTGAAACATGGGATACTGTTTGCATAACAACTTAATACTAACACCCAAAATCAAGCAATGACAAAGTCAAGGTGGTCATTTTGGGACTGTTGCTCCAGGATGACAGAGAAGCTCTTAATTACGTTACTCAGAGTAGCTTAGAATCACAGAATCACAGAATATTCTGAGTTGGAAGGGACCCACAAGGATCAGCTGCCTCCACCTTCTCCTCCTTGTCTGCTGCCACAAGCACCTTGCTATGTACTGCTTGTATAGTGATGGTACAGGAGGACAAATCATCTAGGATCCTGTACTTGAGAACTAGACTGTGGTGGAATACCATGTCCTGTACAATTCCTCTCATTTTATAAAAGAGATGCACAAGGAGAAACAGATTTGTCCTTGCTTGTGTTCCACTGGAATCAGTGAAGAGCCCACACTGTCTCAGGAACAGCCTAGCCTGCAAGCCCAGCTTTCTTAGTGCTGACCAGTTTACCTCAAACGCAGATCAATGTCCTTAGTGCACAGTTTTCAGTAGATAGAGCACATTGACCTTTCATAGGATATGCTGGTCCAGTTTACTCCAAGTTTGTCTTATCCAGTGAACACTTTATCAGACAATTAATGACATACCAGCCTGTGTTGCTAAAACTGTCCCTTCTGTGTTTTAACTTGGAGCCTGGACAGAATCTGCAGGTAAAGCCTGTGTTTGCAAAAGGTGAATGCTCATGCGAGTATAGTTGTTCTTTCTTGACTACCTTGGAGAGTCTTAAATAATCTATTTACATGAAGTTTACTTTCTTGACAGCTTTTTTCTTTCTGTTTTGATGCCACTGCTATTTTTATAAATACAGGAATAAAATTTCTAATACTGAAGAAAAGTGCATTTTTTTTCTCTCTCTCATCTTTATGTGCACAAAATCAAATAGGTTTTTCCTGAATAGAAACTTCCTACTATGAATTTTTTTTAAAAAATCCACTCGAGAGCATTTTGCAGAAGCCAGAAAGCATCTGAAAACCAAGGATTAGAAGTGGAGTGATCCAGTAACCTTTACTTTGTCCAGTTATAACACAGCTTATATGAATATAGTGACACAAACATGAAACATATGCAGGAGGTCTGAGTGGTGTGTGTTGGACATGTCACAGGACCCTACCACAGAAGTTCAAAGGCATGAGCAGTTATAATTAATGTGTGATACAACACAGAACAAATCCTGAGCAATGCTACTATACAGTCAGTGCGTATCCTGTATTGGTTGGTAGCACAGAGGATTTTAAACATATGGATGAGAAAGATACAAGCATGTGTAGAAGGCTAGAAAGGAAAACAGAATATTAGAACCTATGAAATGACATGAGAAATCTGTTACTGCACAGATTGAAATATTACTGTACAACAACAAAGGATATTGGGCAGAATTAGCATATAAGCTATTTATGACAGGAGTGTTTTCAGTAAAAAGTTGTAATTGTTCATTTTTGCTTTCGATATTCTACTTTTCCCAGCCATGTAAGACTAAGAATAGCACAGGCGAACTTATCCATGTGAAGAAGAGAGTTCTTTAAAATCTCCTCTGGCTCTTTCTTCTCCTACTTTGGATAACATAAATGTATTTTAGACTGATTTTGCTACAGTTGAGGGCTGAACAGACCCCTTTTTTTGTCACAACCATGAAACATTTTTCTTAGATCTGTACTCAGAGACCATTGTGCTCAGAGATTCAGGCACTTTTGCCTGCTAGGCTAAGGAGGGAAAGGTAATCTTTCAGAGGGTGAGCTGATCAGGCCTTGCAGAGATAAAACAGTAAAATAAAGAGAGCTGGAAGAAATGTCAAGGATGAAAGCAGTTTAATATTGCAAAGGATGCATGCTCAGCATGCTCAGTTATCTTCAGCTTCACAAAACGTGCCTTATCCTGAGGTTCTGTGTGTCAGAACAGAGAATCTCTCCTTCCAGCCCTCCCCCTTGGAAAGCAAAATAAAGATGCTTTTTACAAGGCACTGAAAATGAACCTGATCCTCCTCATAATGTGAGTATGGTCTGTACAAGTGAAGGAGCAACCTAAGATGAATTGTCTTTGGAGTTTGACTGCTTCCATCTAAAAGTGCAGTCCCTTTCGGTGCATAAATTTGAAGTGAAGACTGGAATGTCACTGGGGAACAAAGTGAATGAGTTATGGGAGGTAATAGAGACATGTGTTGTTAGGAATGTGTATGCCATTTTAATGCTCCTGTTAATTGCCTCCTCTGACATACAGGCAGGGAGGCATGATTTTTTTTGTGCAGTAATGAGAGCAGATCTGCTTGCTGTTAAATCATTAGGCTGAAATACGATATGATTTAAACATTTAACTTCTAAGGTTGACCCTCCACACCACACAGCTGCTTCTGACCCCAGTACTGTAACAATGCTGTGTAGTACTTACAGGCTAACAAATTTTGTTTGAGAAACACCCTCATTTACTGGCTTCATTTTGGTCCTTAAAAACAAAACTAGAGCCATTGTTGTTACACCTCTGAATTTCATAATCCGCATTTTTTGTCTGTTCTTAATGTAAATGCTTGAATTTTGGGGTCATAGCAGTGGGGGAGTATTTTGAGACTAGGGTATTAAAATACACCAATTTGTCATGAATTTTTGTTTTGTTTGTTTTATGTGCATATTAGGTGATGAGAGACACAATCCAAATTTTGTTTTATGCATATGTTAGGTGATAAAAGACACAATCTGAGTCCTGGGATGTGTACCAAGAGAGGATCTCTGGTCTAGGACCTTGCCTTTTTCAGTCTGTATACTGAAAACAAATAAATTCCCAGCTCAACAATCTGAAGGACGTTGTCGCTGGAATCCAAGCTCAAGCAACATCCCAAAGGATGCTTTGGGATGCAATGAGGTGGGCTTTTTTCAGGACTGCCTCAGTTGAACCTCTGCCATGGCTGCCCTAAAGACCAGGTACTCTGCAAATGCAGAATCCATATAATCCCTGTCCAAAGACCTTACTTCATGAAAAGTCCAACAAAGGAAGGAAAGTATGTATAATATGGACATAGCACACACAGCAAAAACAGTGACATTTGTGAGTGTGACATGTCAGCTCAGCCTGAGACCTTGTCAATCAAGAAGTGTTTTAAGTATGGGGTAGGATTTTATGGGGGAGAAAACTAGAGGCAGAGAGAAAGACTTAACTATGAAAAGAGCCGATAAAGAAAAAGTAGTGGAGAAAGGCAGAAGAAAAGGACAAGTGAAATGAAGCATCTGTGAAGAGAGAGGGGAATGAGCAGACCACTAGCACAAGCAGAAGACTGTCCAGAATAAAAGTTATGAAAACCAATGGAAACCAATTAGACTGATGAAGTCATCAGCATCCAAAGGTCACAGCTGCTTGCTGTTCTTCTGCTGGCTCCATTTCACCTCTAAGTCAGCACTTTGAATGTAGACCCAGTTAACAGTGACCAGAAATGCATATAAGTCTGGTGGCTGCTCAAAATCTTTTGAAATGTGATGTGAGAAAGATACTGATGTTTGCTGGTCTTGTGTGTCTGAACAGTGGTTAATAATATGGAAACCTCACAAATGGATGAGTTTTGCTTTTTGATGAGAGTGCTGAGATGGAGAGAGCAAGCAGAAGTATCTTTTTGACACTGCAAGCAGCCTCTCATAAAGGAGATGTACTTGTTACATGGTTCTGAGCAGAGTTCTTCATCCATGTTGTTTTATGGGTTAGAAAGAAGAATACCATGATTTTCAACTAATGGACACAGCTTCTTTCCAAACGGTACATGTAAAAATCTGTTCTTGGTAATGATACAATGATTTTTACAGATTTGCAAAGAAAAAATACTTATATCTGTCATATAACTCTATAGTTCTCATTAAGTTAGCAGGAAAGATGGGGCCCTAACCATTAAAGCCCTTTGAGAGAGAGATTTATTTTAAAGGAAACTCTTACACTGGATGTCATTTTAACTACAATTTACTACAATCTACTACAGTCCTTAGTTCACAGCCTGGTACTTAGTGGTAAGTTCTAATGTACTGTAATTCAAGTTTTCAGGGGGGTTATAAAGGAACTTCTAAAACCTGAGCTGAAAATTGGCATGACAGTTTCCAGCACAGATGCCTTAGTCTCTCCTGGGATAGATTTTCCCAGATTTTGAAATGCAATGTAGAATGTTGGTGTCTTTATTTAGGACTTCAAATGAAGTCTTTAAACAAGGACTTTGCATTCGTATTTACAGCACACAAATGCTCTAGGAATTATTTATTAGATACCATGTGTCTGCAGCTACCATACAACCCATCTCTAATGGCTCTGAGGTGTTCTTTGCTTCGTTAGTTAAATAGGTTTAAATGGCTGAGCAGGGTGTACTGTTCAAATGTGACAGCTGGACATGTACTTTAGCAGTTTTCTGTGGCACCTTCCATATGCCAACAATGACACCCACAAAAGGAAGGAGATAATGGAAACAACTTCCCTAAACTCACTTTGCACCAAAGGCTCCTCAGATCAGGTGCTGTTCTAGAAAAGGCACCAAGTAGTGCCATGACTTTAGACCCTATATAATCTCAGAGGCAGATTTAGTATCCTTTTTGGCTCCAAGCCAGCTCTTTGTTACTTGACCTCAGAGTGACTCATCAGGTCCATTATTAATTATTATTAATTTATTTAAGATTTAAGAACAAGAATGAGAAATTAGACAGTTCTACTCCACAGATTTTTGCTTTGCCTCTAGCAAATCAATCAAAGGAGAGTCTAATTTGTTTTAGATTAAATGAATTCCCTCTGCTGTATTAATCCCCGGCTGAACAGCTTTTTTATAATTCCCACTCCCTTAAATCATTGTACTGTATCTTATTTAACTCTACAAGTGTATTTATTATAGGTGTTGCAGTAATAACTTATGACTGCAGGGCAAGTGGAATTTGGCATTGATACTCAGTGGGGCATGGATAGTGCCAAAATACCTCAAAGTTGGTTCATTGGGGGCTTTTTGAACCAGAGCTCTTGCTTTGCACTGACTCCCAAAACATTTGATGTACATATTGCTGCTCAGCTGCAGTGAGACTTGCTGTAAGCTTGCCATCACAATCTGATGTAGCATCCAAGGAAACTCTTGTAAACCTAATGAAATGGGAGAATTGTGGCAGTCTCCTTCCATCACACAGTTAAATACAATTGGTTGCTCACACGGATTTCTGTTCTGCCCAAAGTTCATCTTTCTTATGGACCTTTCTTCTGCCAGAGCTCTGTAGAAGTCAGTGGAATAAGAAACAAGCTTTACCTGTTTCTTCATCTTTCTTATTCTGGATTCCTTATCTTTTTCCTCACAGCTGAGAGCTCGGTAGAGTGTCTTCTGACTAAACTATGGCTGGTCTTCCCAGCACTAAAGAGTTAATTCTTCTGTCTGGGACATAACAAAAGATTCTGCTTTATTGTCTGCTTCAAGGAGGAGTCTGCCGTTCATATTTTTGACCCATGAAAATAAGCCTTGCCCGTGTATTGCTGTATATCTATGCAACAGAAATGTTGCATTCATTCCAGTTTTCTTTGTAACTGAGAAGGGCTGGATTTAAACTGAAGAAGAAGATTTCTAACTTAAGATTTTCACAATGTCAAACAAGCTGCTCCTGCACCAGTTTCAGCCTTAATCAATGGGCACCACTGATGTGAAAATGCAAAATTTCCTTTTCTAGGATCAGCCACTGGTGCTCAAAACTCATGAATGTCTGCCACACCATTTTCTGATACTGCTTTTAAAAGTGTAGGTCATTAAACATGCTGGAGGATTTCTTACTATTTGCCTTCTTACTTGGTGTGTATTTTCTTAACCTCTGTAATTCATAACAGATCACATTTTCCTAGTTTTCTCTAGAAAAGCTGTTTGCTTTTCCATGAAAACTTAGGTTCTCTTGTATTTTCCTAGTTCAAAGATACCAGGAAGCTTTGAGATTTTGTAGAACTTATGACAAAACGAATATTTCCAGCCCTGGAACAGGGGGCCAAGTTCTTACTGCCTCCAGTCAGGACAATATTGCCCAAAAGGTGTGGGGGGAGGAGGAGGCTGGGTGCAGGGCTTTTCCTTGGGACTTAAATTTTTAGGCTTGTTTCTCAATTTCATTTTTAATGAAGTTCAGAATTCTCCTAAAGTAGGACTTTCAACCAATCTTAGTCTCTTTTTCCAAAGTGCTCTTAATTTCTGAATGTTTAGCTTGCTTTATTAATGTCTTCCATCTTTATTTTCCTTAAACTTGTTACATGACTGTTAATATTATAAAATATATTTGCACATGATTTGAGCAAAGTGCCTAGTGTCAGGTGTGACTGAAAGACCACTGAGCTTTGTCTGCTAAATAATTTTCATAGACTTCTTCTAAAATACATTGCTGCCCCTTTCAAGACCAACTCACAGGGACTGAAAAATGTTGTATGTGATGTTAGAGATTTTAATGAGCAGGAAGCTGCATCACTGGTTGACACAACTGTCCTTGGCTGTTTCCACTTCTTTGTTTCAAATGCCGCAACTGCCCTCCAAAACAACAGGCAGTGCTGCAAATACTGAAAAGCATATATATTTTCGTAAAAGTTTATGTGTGTATAGAAATATATAAAACATAAGTATATATATATATTGCAAATATAGAAAAGGCCAAAGAAACAACAATGTGATTATAAATGTGTGGCCAGAGGTGAACACATTTGGGCTAAACATGAAAAACAAGATAACTAAGGAAGAGACGGGCAGCCTGGGAGGAAGGTCTTGGAGATGTGGTGTGGGATGAAGCCGAAGGATTTAAAGACATCCTGGCCATGTATATCAGATATGGATGGGATAAGCTGGGTTACACTCCTGAGAAACAAAGGGGGCGATTGTGTTACAGTCTGATAGCAGGAAAGGGCAGGAAGCTAAGGGCTCTGGAGCTGATATCTTATTTTGTGAAGCATTTTATCTTTCGTGCAAGAGGGGAAGATTTTTCCTGAGTAGCTCACTGCTGAGACGAGGAGTGTGGTTGTCATGTTTTGTTGGGTGACCTTGTCTTCAGATAACATTCAGTACAATTGTGAGAGTCTGTTTGGTTTGGGGTTTTTAAAGGTTTCTTTACATGTACCTTCAAAACCAGGATGTGTCTTTTTTCCCTGAAGAGCACCCACTGAATCTTCCACTTCTTAAATGCTCACCTGAATTGGAGGGCTAGCTTAAGATATGGACAAGACAGGAGTCAGCAAAATGTGTTACCCAGTGAAGAATATTGTTTTAGCTGTCATATCAACAGTGCCATCTGAGTAAAGGGTGGTGTTCTGCAAGATTATGTGTTTCATGGACTCCTCTACTGCTTCAGGCAAAGTCTCCCTCAGACTTCTGTGCATGGCATCCACTTTAGTACAGTGGTGAGTGTCCCTGCCTCTCATGCGGGAGACCAAGGGTTCAATTCCCGTCAGGGAGGCAGAGGTGCTGTTTAAGAGTTGGACCCGATGATCCTTGTTGGGTCCCTTCCAACTCAGAATAATCTGTGAATCCTGCAGGTCAGAAGGACCAAGTCAGATTTCCTGCTGGACATCCAATCATTTAAGCTTTGCTGAGCCTGGATACAGACTGTATCTTTACCTTTGAATTCATCCCTCCATGGCTGTGTGCTGCCCCAAGTTATCTGCAGCAACAGTTAGACCAGTTTCATGATGCAGAGCGGTCTGTTCATGTGCACTAAGTCTATGGATTTTGGACAGCAGGATTGCCATTGGATCCCACAAGTGTTTTTCACAGGATGGAGGCAGGTTTGCCTGCATGTTTCTGCTCGGAATTGCAGGAAAGACAATGGATTTCCCCACCGTGGTAGTGGGCTGTAAATTTCTAGCCACCACTTGGAAGCCATGTCCTAGGTTCTGTTTGAAGACTCCTATGGAGGCTTTCCCCAACATGAAAATGGTGCTTGTACTGTACTCCATTTGGGGAATAGGGAAGCAGGAGATAAACAGCCTGGGCAGTTGGTTGCCTGGTGTAGAGGCTGTGTTGATGATGAAGCAGAGCTTCAGCCTTTCCTGACTCAGCAGAATGAGGGATTGCATTGGTATAACGAGACTGAACACACGAACACAAACATACCCTTTTTTTTTTAAAGAAGTCGTGGGTGTATTTCTTTTGCTGATGCCAGCCGTTTCTGTGCTGCTGGAAGGAAATGGAGAGAAATTAAGCTTCTGACAAAAAAATATTGTGATTATTAGCATATTAATGCTTGCTGACTCTAAGATGAGAACAAAAGGTCTAATGAAATCATTGAAACATAGAATATCCTGAGCCTGAAGGGACCCACAAGGATCATGAAGTCCAACTCCTGGCCCTGCACAGGGCAACTACCAGAATCACATCTTGTGCCTGAGAGCATTGTTCAAATGCTTCTTGAACTGAGCCTGGCTTAGTGCTGTGACCACTTCCTTGGGGAGCCTGATTTTATTAATATTGAACCTAAACATCCCCTGACAACTTCATGTTGCTCCCTTGGGTCCTATCACTGATGGCCACAAAGAAGAGGTCAGTGCCTGCCCCTCCACTTACCCTCATGAGGAACCTGTGGATTGCTATGAGATTTCCTCTGTCTCCTCTTCTCCAAGCTGAACAAACCAAGTACCTGAGCCACTCCTCATATGGCTTCCCCTCTAGACACTTCAAAATAATCACCATGTTGGTTTTTATTTTTCTCATCTATTTATCAGTTCAGTTTCCCATTTTTTGTTGGATCTTACATCTTAAAGCCAAACTAGAGCCCATGGGAGGTGGTGTATGGATGGACAATCATCTGCTCTGACTCACCTCTCATTGCTTGGCACAGCTAATGTGGCACTTTGTACAAAAGGCCCGACTGCTGCATGTGTACACTTAGCCTGATGCCTGGTCAGGAAAGTCAGCCGGTTGGACTGAGTGCTGTAGTCCAGGTGAATCTATCCAAGCAGGACAATGGTGACAATTGTGGCTGCCACTGTGATGAGGGACATGTCTGCTGTGGTCAGTACTTAGTTAGCCAAGCAGGCCTCAGAGTACCTGCCAGGTGATAAATCTGCACAGTTTGTGATCTGGAGTTCTGCTGGGGATTTTGGTGAGGGGAAAGGCTCTGAACTGCCTTCTCTACTTGGAGACAGAGATGGGATATGAGCAACAGAGTGGGAGATCAGTGAAATGCCCAACAAGTCAATTAAACTTACATAAATACAGGAATATTCACCTGTAAAAACTTCCCATCTTTTTTCTGGTAGTAGTAGTAATAACCTGCTGCTGTGTCTTTCTCTCTCCAGACGATTTTGCAGAGGAGGAGGAGGTGCAATCCTTTGGCTACAAGAGGTTTGGTAAGTCGCAACAGGAGTTTCACCTTGCTTATTTCGTAGCTGCTTAGGGGAAGTCAAACTGCTATGAAAACCTTCCTTACTGGCAGCATCAAAACAAATAGGTACATCATCCACTTTAATCCAATCTCTTCCCAGAAGAAGGTGTGACTTTTAGACTTGGTTTATTTTCTTGGTAAACATAAGGCTTCAGGAATAGCTGTGATTAGAAGCAAATAGTGGTTGATTTCATTATTTGATCATTAGCATAATGAAAATTAAGCCCACACCTGAATGGAAATGAATGTGCTGGGTGTAAAAGTGGGTCCATGCCTATCACATGTCCTCTGTCTAGATGGGCATTGCTTCTGCTGACAGACTGATGTGCAGCAGGGTTTGTAGGTGTTTCCAAGTGTGGCTCCATGGGACCTTCTGTAGATGGCAGAAGTTGTACTGTCAGCTGGGCCAGGACATTCTCTGTGTGCTCCTTTCAAAAGAAAAATAAAAGTATAGATTATGAATGAATTCCAATGTCAAAAATTAATAAAACGAGTTTGGTCACTTTCCTTTTTCCCCTTTTTTTTTTTTTTTATATGTTTGTTCACCCAAAATAACTTTCTCATGTGAGGAAGGCAATGCGACACACACACACACACACGCAGGGGTCAGCAGCTTTCAAGACCTCTCTTTTCAAGGCTCTTGAGATCTCTTTCTGTCAGGAAAATGTTTCAGCCTCTGCAGTCAACAGCTTCAGCCAGGACAGGGTAATGGCTATCCCTGTGGCAAGGGCAAGATGACATGGTGGCCTCTAGACTCCCATAATGCCAATTCTGTCTTGGAGGAGCCAAAGGGTCTCATCATCTAAAGTGCTAGCTGCCTTTTCAACTGTAAACCATCAGGATAATAGTTATCAGAGTATCACAGTATCAGCAAGGTTGGAAGAGACCTTGGAGATCATCAAGTCCAACTTGTAACCCAACACCAACCCATTGTCTAAACCATGGCACTAATTGCCTCATCCAGCCTACTCTTAAACACCTCCAGGGATGGCGACTCCACCACCTCCCTGGGCAGACCATTCCAGTGAGAGATCACTCTCTCTGTGAAAAAGCTCTTCCTAACATCCAGTCTAAACCTCCCCTGGCGTAGCTTAAGGCCATGTCCTCTTGTTCTGGTGTCGTCAGCCTGAGAGAAGAGATCCTCACCCACCTAGCGGCAACCTCCCCTCAGGTAGTTGTAGAAAGCAATGAGGTCGCCTCTGAGCCTCCTCTTCTCCAGGCTGAACAACCCCAGTTCACGTAGCCTCTCCCCATGAGGCTTGTCCTCCAGTCCTTTCACCATCCTTGTCACCCTCCTCTGGACCCTCTCAAGCAGCTCAACATCCTTCTTAAANTAAGAGTTTCTCCTGAAGCTTATTATGGGAAACCTTGTCAAACACTTTACTAAGGTCCAAGTAGAGAACATCCATGGCCTTTTTATCATCAACCAGGCAAGTCACCAGATCATAAAAGCAGATTAGGTTGGTCAGACAAGACCTGTCTCTCCGAAATCCATGCTGACTAGTTCTAATGTCATGGTCATTGTGCAGTTGCTGCATAATAGCACACAGGACTATCTGTTCCATGACTTTGCCCGGGACTGAGGTCAGGCTAACAAGTCTGTAATTACTCAGATCATCTTTCCTGCCCTTCTTGTGGATGGGTGTCACATTAGCCAATTTCCAGTCTTGTGGTACATCACCAGTAAGCCAGGACTGTTGGTAAATTATGGAGAGTGGCTTGGCGAGTTCATCTGCTAGTTCTTTCATCACCCTCTGATGGATCCCATCTGGTACCATGGACTTATGAGGATCCAAGTCACTCAGCAAGTCTCTGAATACCTCCTCCTGGATTACCAGGGGCTTATATTGCACCCCGACTCCTTCTGTCAGCCTGCTAGTCCAGTTGTCCTGCACGCAGTCTGTCTTACTGTTAAAAACTGAGGCAAAGAAGTTCACCTTAATTTTTCTCTCCTGGGAAAGTGACTGCAACAAGGGTCACTTTCAATGACCCCATTTGGCAGTTAGATAGGAAAGGCAGGCTGAAAATAAAAAATGAAAAATAAATCAGCAATTTCTTACATCCCAAGAGGAGCAGGGGGTGGCAGCATACGGAGATGTGGCATTTGGGAGGCGGGGATCACATTCGCATGACCTTTTCTACCCCCTGAACTACTCCACTGCTTCATGCTGTTGAGCTTTATTTTGGATAAGTTCTGCCATAAGGCTGCACACAGGATTTTTTCCTATTCTGTTGTTGTTGTTGTTGTTAAGGAATAAGCCCTGGAAGAGCAACAAAAAAAAAGGAAAAAAAACCCCCTTGAGAAATAGGAAGAATTGGAGAATAGGTGACATTTCTGCCACCTCCAGATGAGTAAAAAATATTAAGATTCATTAACAGCTATAAATATAGGTTCCCTCTGTGTTGTCCTCTACCTAGCTATCACTGGTCAACATGTTCTTGCAGGAAACAGCAAAAGCATTTAGCAAGGAGTGGGTACTCCATTATCCTTACTATCCTGATTGTGAGTGCACTTTGTAACATGATGGGATTTTCCATATTAACTTCCTTTCATTCCTTTCTTCCTCATGGGTATTGTTATGCTACCAACATGAGTTATTTCTCCCCTTAGAAGAGCGTTTTCAGAAATGCTTGTGCTGTTGCATTTGGTTGAGCAGTGTGGAGGGAGCAGAGGGCCAGCAGCTTGTCAGCAGTAGGAAGAGATTCCACCACAAGAGGAGGAGTCAGGGTAGTTCCACCCTTAGGAACTGCCATATCCTTCATGAAAAAAACATCACTGTGGTCAAGGCGGTGTCCCAGATGTCTGCAGTACAGAAGAAGAGCCTTGACTAAAGGGAGAATAGTGTCATGAAGCCATAGCGTGGTGGGACTGGTGAGATTTATGTAATTCGGTAGTGTTCCAACTCAAGAAGTCTTCTTTGTCCATACTATTTTGGAGCCCAAATTTCCTCCCATACCCCCTTCCTCACGTTTCCCAGCATCATGGGGCAGCATGAGGAGGAACTAGGCTGACATGGTTTTAAAAAACCTTGCACCAGTATAGATGCTCTTTGACTCCTGGTGTTCATGCTTTTTTGTACCCTAATGGGGTTATTTCTCCTTCTTCAGAAAACTTGACTCAGTGTGTTCCCATTTCTGCTGTCCCTCCTGCATTTCCAGGCAGCCTCTGACCAATCTCTGGAGTGAGCAGGAACCACATACCTTCAGCAGTACTGGCTGCTTCACCTGGCACTGGGTTCCTCCATGCAGGAGGTTGACCCTCACACTCTTTAAAGATTCCAGATTCGGTAGACAGTTGGGTCAGCATTTCCAGTGAAGTACCAGAGCTTGTTCTTGGGGCCAGAATGCAGCAGAGTAGTTCAAGCTTGACCAGTAGGAAGTGTTATAACTGCTGTCTCAGTTGTGTTTCCTCTTGGCCCTATGTCCTCACTGTTAAAAGAAGGCAGCACAGGGGAATTCGAAGACAAGAATCAAGATTTATTATACAAACCTCAATAAAAGGTAATTTTTAAATAAATCCCGTTCTGTCTGCTTGCTGGTGCTGTAGAAATGCAAGTGCTGTTCCTGTACATCCTGCTGGTGTGGGCAGCAATAAAAAATGCAGTGGGGTTTTTGTTTCAGGAGTCCCAGTGTAAGAGCAATTTTGTTAATATTTTGTGACCAGAGTAGTCCCTGTAAGCCCTACTGACATAAGATATGGTAGGAGGACCATGACTCAAGTCCCTTTGACTCCATCGTTTGGAAGTGGGAGGCCTTGTTTGGAGCAAAACGTGCTCTGATGGGGAGAAGGCTAAAGCACAACTGTTTTGTGAAAAACATGGCTTGCAGTGAGTCACTGCTGGCAGCTGAGAACATGTGTTGGTCAGCATTTGGCAGGCAATGCCTTTGACCAAACTGCTTTCCTAGAGTTCGGCTGAAGAGTTTATTATTAGCTTCCTTGTTGCTGGAGACTGTAATTTGGTTCAAGGAAGGAAGAGATCAGCAGAGGGAGGGGAGAAGCATTCTCCAGCAATTCTCATTTTAGGGAAGAAACTTTCGTGAAGAGGCCTGAATACACACTGACTTGCCCCACTTCCCCTTTTTCTGAGTAATTCTGTCTTTCCTTCTCAAATAAGTGAATTTCAAAAGAATTATCATGCCACTTTATTTTGTAGCATGATATGATATGTAGAAGGAAAACATGTCAATAGGACATCTGCTAGTCATATTAAGCCAAACATACCAGGCATAACCCACTAACATATTAAAGAACAATGATTACGTATGCAGACAACTCTGGATCCTAGGAAAATACACACTAACATTTTTTCTCTTTTGAGCTTGGGACAGATTTGCTGCAGGGGGTCAGGAAGGATGAGGAAAGCAGTCTTTCCAGCTCACTGATGCTGTTTACTTCTTTTCAATTGATGCTACAGATGTGCAGGGACACTGCCAGAAGTGCAATGCTCAGTTGCAATGCCTCCAAATTGCTGCACTGAAAAAGTTAGAAAGCATGTTTCTTATCCCAGCTACTTCTTCAGCAGTCACTACTCAGGCTGCTTTGAAGTTATCTGCTCCAGATAGCAAGTTGAGCATCTCCACTGGTTTTCCTCTACCAGATTGCCATCAATGTTAACACTTTCATCAATCAGTGTCATTGGTTTGCGCCACCCCATGTACACCCTACTTTGGGAAAGAATGAATGAGAGGGCAGAACTTCCTTTTCAATATGACATACTTTGGGGCTGCTAAATCTCAGACCTGACTGCTCAGACTAGTTTCCAGATGGGTGGTAGAAGGTTGAGATCACTTTATGACAGGATTTGACTCTTCCCTCTGAGATTCAGGCTCCAGTCATCACCACAGACAAGAGAATTGAAGGGGTCTGGTGGACTCCAAGGCAGAAGGTCTGTTTTTCCTAATTCATGGCATTTTGAAGTAATAGATATAGAGATCAGTGTGCATTTTTTTCTTTGTATTAATTCTTTAGAACTTAAAATCTGCACTTTACTAAATACAGTCTTTAATGTAGAAATTCAATTATTCCTTCCATAATTTGAAGCTACAGTACAACGTGGAATAGCTGAAAACAAAGGGGATGGTCTTTGAACTGTTGCAGAAACCTCCTAAGGAATCAGAAGATAGGGTCTGTACACTATAGATAAGTAGAAGACTAAACAGCTTGTGTAAGATAATTACCCTTTGCCCTTTTCAAGCACAGCCAGAATTGGAGACTGTAAGCCTGTCCTTCATAGAGGCACCTATCTTGGCCACCCCCGTGCTCCAGATTTGGGTCAGGATTCTCCTCACCTTAGCCTTCCCTCTTCCCTGCTGAGCTGTCAGTAGGGGACAGACTCTCATGTGCCCAGGCAGGTCCAGTGCACACCAAGGCACACCAAGGCACTGGTCCTCCAGTCTTCCCCACATCCTTTAGGTCAACAGCTGATAGGGAAGGAGGGATAAAAACTACCGGAGGGCCCTGCTCAAGGAAGGTAGGTATCTCTTGAGCTGTCTTTTGTGAGATGTATAAGACATGCCCCTTCCTTGCAGTTACAACTATCTAGCTCCTGAGCATCATTCACAGGTTCACAGGTTATTCTGAGTTGGAAGGGGCCCACAGGATCATCTAGTCCAACTCCCAAGCGAACACCCTCCCACCAACTAGACCATGTCACTAAGCTTCTCATCGAGTCTTCTCTTAAACACCTCCAGGGATGGTGACTCCACCACCTCCCTGGGCAGACCATTCCAATGAGAGATCACTCTCTCTATGAAAAAGCTCTTCCTAACATCCAGTCTAAACCTCCCCTGACGTAGCTTAAGGCCATGTCCTCTTGAACTGGCATCGTCAGCCTGAGAGAAGAGATTCACCTGGCTGCAACCTCCTCTCAGGTAGTTGTGAACAGCATTGAGGTCACCTCTGAGCCTCCTCTTCTCCAGGCTGAACAACCCCAGTTCACAGATTCACAGATTCACAGAATACTATGAGTTGGAAGGGACCCACAAGGATCATCTAGTCCAACTCACCATCTAACACGCATACAGAGACCAAACGCACATCCCAGAGTGGTGAACATAAACCTAGTTCCCTCACAGGCTAACAGGCCACTCCGAGCCAGAAGGGACCCACAGGAGCATCCAACCTTACACCCTCCAGCTAGACCACGTCACTAAGCTCCTCATCGAGTCTTCTCTTAAACACCTCCAGGGACGGNGCACTTAGTCTTGTTAAATCTCATATTGTTGGAGTCTGCCCATTTCTCTAGTCTGTCAAGGTCCCTCTGAAGGGCCCTCCTACCCTCCGGCAGTTCATCATTTGCCCCCAGCTTGGTATCTTCTGCAAACTTGCTGATGATGGATTCGTTTCCCTCATCCATGTCGTCAATAAAGATGTTGAACAGTGCCGGGCCTAACACTGACCCCTGTGGGACTCCACTAGTGACTGACTAGGTGTAAGAATCAAATCTAAAACTTTCTGGACCCGGAATGGATAAATTATCCTGCCACACAGTAATGAAATCTGCTATACCAAAAAAAAAAAAAAAAAGAGGGGAAAGAAAACCTGGTTTAAAAACATATTTGGAAAATACAGGCATTTTTTCCCTAATGAGTGGCTTGGGAGAAGCTGAACTAGATCCATTTAATAACTGCTTTCTCTCCATACATTGTTTATAGTATTTTATTATACAGTAAGAACCTATATATTATTTCTTTATCTTTGATAGGATACAATTAGGGAGTTTTAGGAGTTTATAGTTGGTTAAATCCTTGTGGATGGTGTACAATAAAAATGAAAACTGTAAGATAGAAAACTTTTTCAGAAGAGCGTTTTAAAAGATAAGGGAGGTTTTGTGCCTATCACTAACAGTTCAAACACAGTCATGGTAAGCAAAATTCATGGCTTGGAATTTTGTGATAATTCATGAAAAGCATCTAGTCATCAGCACTGCACAGACAGAATAATTTTCATCCTTATCTGTGGATAAATCCAGGCCATTGTTCACATCTCTAATAGCATGCACAAAAAAATGTCTGGCATTAGACTGGTGGTGTGCTATATCCACATAAACCTTAAACCCCTAACAAAAGAAACCAAAAAAAAAAATCTAAGCTTTAGGAATTTGTCAACTTTTCTTTATGGTTTGCAAACGAGCAGTGAGGGATTTCAGGTGCCACAAACCACGTCCCTCCCCAGCCATTCTTTCACGTGTATGCCTGCAGTGTGTAATCATATGGCTTAATAAAAAGTCACAGGGTCACTCATACTCACAAAGCCAGAGGAAAGTCAGGCACGTTGCTTTCAGTTCACTGATCTGGCTGTATTTGTCAGATGAGAATTTTGCCTGCACGTGTCCTGGGGTAATGAAATCCCCACTGAATTGCAGTGCCTGTGTAGCTGTTCATTTAAGGCCAAGAAATTTTATTTGGAGTGACCCTTTTAATTGCCATGGCCAGTAAGGTAGAAGGGGGTCGAGCCTGCCTGGAGTGAGCCCTGAGCAGCTGAGAGAACCCAACACCTTTGAGGGTCCTGGGTTTGTGCTGGGACTGCGTGTGGAGGGACCATTGTCTAAGGTTTCTTTGCTTTTCCAGTACATGCTCCCAGTACTGGAGCAGTTGGCAGGGAACTGAAGTCCCAATAAATAAATAAATAAACAAACAAATGCTGACGTGTGCAGTAGTGCCAATGCAGAGGAAGGTACTCAGGAGCTGTCAAGGTGCCCACATGCCACCAGCCTGTCCCTCCTTGGTCAGTAGCTTCTCTTTCTTGTGATGTCATGGGCATGTGTGATAGATGGAATATCCAAACCACAAATTTGAAAGTACCAGTCTTTGTAGAGGTGGAAAATAGTTGGTGCACCCTGAGAAATCAATCAGTGTCAGGCAATAATAGCAAGATCAAAAAAGTTACCAGGTTTGTGTGTCTTGTGCTAACTTACTCAGGAGCTGGAAGAGCCATTCAGGTCTGTGCATTTGAGATTACCCTTCTCCAACCTGTCCTGCTGTGCCTAGCTAAAGGCATTTCTCCTTTTAATCCAAACCCATAAAGAGGTCTCTTAGCAGCGCTGTGGGGACTAAAGTCATTCCAGCTGTGTGTTGTTATGTAGGCGATCTATTTTCTCTTAGTTATGGGGTTTTCCTATTTAGTACAATTAAAATTCTTGTCATGCTTCTCCATATATTGCATTCACGTGCTTGGAGCAATACCTGTTTGATCAATCTCTGTCTTTTACAGAGGTGAATTGAAAAACAGTGTGGTCACCATTATGTGTGAATTTTGCTCTCTATTTTTCCTTAGAGCTATAAAATAGGTGTGTGGGCTGAACAGCATGTTTTATTTATGAATGGAATGGAAAGCATTGGCTACACTGTAAGCAACACCTGGGGATTTTGTATTTATTTCCCTGTAAACTAGCTGGACAAATAATGATGTTTGGTAACATCAGCTTGCTGCCAGAACGCCTAGGTTGCATTCTAGGCTGTTCATAACAAAATTACCTGTGAAATTAATGTCTTGCAAGGAAACTAGGTGTTTTATTTTCAGTACTTGCTACCATTATGTGACTATGCAAAGAAGGAAGACTAGAAAACTGTGGGACAGATCAAAACTTCAGTTTTGCCATCACAAGAAGGAAGCCATCACAAGCCATCACAAGAAGGAAGATAAAAATACTATAGTTGGAAAGACCCATTTAGTGGACTCTCTCAGCACTGCTGGGGGATTGTAACACACATCAGCATTACTCCTGAGCGCCTCTTAAGCTTTATTGCAAACACAGGTCTGCATTTGTAGTCAGCTGCTACTATCCTCTGCTCTTTACTCCGTGCTGTTAACTCTATGAGGGCAAGTGCTCAAATGTGTCTAATGTATCTTGACATTTTCTGTACCTTCTTCATAATAATTTCTCATGAGAAAGCTGCTGTGCTGTGCTTGCTGTCAGAGACACAGGGACACTGTGTTTTGTGAGGAAGGGGGTGCTATATGCTCTTGGGGGTGTGTTGTGAGATGAACCTTACAACACACACAAATAAAACACGTCAGATGCTGCATATGTTGGTATCCTAGATTCCTTTTATTTCTTATTAATTTCCTCAAAATGTCCTGGAACTCTAACACCCACATTAAGTGACATGGCAGAGTTAACATCCCTGCACCTGATTCTACAGGACACTGAGCCCTTTGCAAATGCTGCAGCAGCCCATTGAGTCAGGCCCCTGAGCATGCAGCCTGCATGATGTGGTGCTGCTGCCATCACTTTTGACAACAGTTTATGAACAGCAAGTATGCAAACAGGGAAGAGCTGTGTGCTTTAATTAACAGCCACCAAGGCAAATAGCTTGACAGATGTGTCAATAGATGCACACACTGCCTTTGTACGATAAGCCCCCTGCTGTCAGGTTAGGAAGCCTCTCTGCCTTTGGCTGCCTTGCTCAAAAGCCCCTGTAGTCACAGGTTCACAAGTTATTCCGAGTTGGAAGGGACCCACAAGGATCATCCAGTCCAACTCCCAAGCAAATGCCCTCCCAGGGATCGAATCCACAGCCCTGGAGCCATGGGCGCCATGCTTCATCCATAGGAGCTGTAGTCATTACTGATTCCTGCAGTTAAGGGAGCAGCTTGGTTTTTGCTGTCCACTTCAGCAGCATTCAGGGGAAGGGGAAAGATCAGATTAAGTTGGTAGTGCAGCATTTTGTCTACTGAAATATCAGAAGCATCCAAGCAAAACTGCCATGATGTTTTCACATTTAATTTTTTTTTGACATTTAATATTGCATTAACTTCCCTGCCTATGCATGACTGGTGCCTGGTTTCCCATGCTACTGGGGGAGCCACTGCAAGAAAGATGTCAAATTTAACCAGCTTCACCCAGATCTGAGCTTGTGAATCTGGGCATGCACCCAGACCTAATGGTCTTTGCTGTTCTCCATCATCACTCCCAGCAGTTCTGAGCCCAGCCAGTGTCCTGGGGAAGTAACACTGTGAATGCAATAGCATCATATTGTAGTACTTGACAAATTTCTTGATAATATTCAGAGATAAATTTTTCTGTCCAAAGATTGGTTTTCATATGAAGTCTGAATATAGGGCTTAGAGTAGGAGTCATTTCACCTGGTTTTAGGGAGCTAGACATCTCCCTCTTTAGACACACACCTTTAAAATGACAATAGCAAGAAGAGGCTAGTGATGTATGAAGAGACTTCAGTGCTGAGCAAGAATGTCACCATCCTGATAGTTTTGAACATACAAACTATGTAGAAATTGTCAATGTGCAATCTCTGTATTATGTCCTATAAGAATGCTGGAGAAAGCATGTAAAAGCCTGAAGGAGCCTGTGAGAGAGAACGGTGAAAGGGATAGTCCAGCTGAAGAATGGGTAAGTGCTTTAGGCTGATTTGGCTTGTTGCAGACACTAATAAGGTTTCTTTGCTAAGTCAAAATCAGTTCAGACTCCACTGTGTTGCAGTACAAAAGATTAGCCAAAGGAAAGCTTGGATTAAAATTTTATCCAGTCTCAATTAGACTTCTGTATGTGGGTAAACCTTAAGTGACACAGACAAGAGCCAAGAAATTTCTGTTCAGTCTGTTTCAGTCCGGGTTAAGTGAGTGGGCTGAGATTCTGGAAAACAGAGAGAGGCATGAGTAGGAAGGAATCTTGCTCAGCGCCTGGAGCCACTTGGACAAGTGTTGCACAATGAGAGTGTGGAGAGGTGCAGAGGTTTGTGTCCTGCAGATAATTTTCAACTTGGTCAGGAACACATCTGGAAAATCCACCCACTCAGCCAGAGAGAGAGTTTGATGCCTTAAATAAATAAAATGTGAATGTGTTTTCATGATTCAGCTTATGACTCTTAATGGAAGTTTTTGTAGTAGATGGAATACAAGACTCGGGGATCCACTACAGTTCAGCTGAGGCTTGTAAAGAGATTTTGTCTTTAAAGTCTTGTGCAGTCATTCAGGCCTAACATAGCAGGATTTTGCATCTTTTCTGACAGCTGTTTCCTAATGCAACAAAGATGCAGGGAATAATCATTTTCCTTCAAGGATATCTGGGCATGAGGGTCTGCTTAACGGAGCTTTGCTGCATATTTCCAAAAGCTGAAATTTTAAATGTTTGGAAAGCAGTTACCGATTTGTTTTACATAACGTGTATCTATGTGCTTGCTGCCAAGGTCTTGGCCCAGGAAGATGGAAAATTCTACTGAATTTTATATTTTGAATTAGCCCAGGAGCTTTTACTTGTCAGACTTGTTACAGTCAATATACACTACATTTGGAAGTGCTCAAGGGCATAAAAAATACTTGCCTTTTATGTTTTGTTAATGAGTTAAGGTATGATTTCAGACCATCTGTGTATGTAGTGACAACTGTTAACTGAAAGATTTCTTACATATATTTCTGCTTTATCTACGATGAAGCACAATCTGGTTGCAATAAATAGTAATACACAGGACCGAAGGATATTTTTCTTCTTTCTTCCTTTCTCTCTAGAATTTAATTGCTTCAGGTGGAAATACAGCATATAATGCCTCACATAACTTGTGATTTCATTTTAAATCCAACCTGCAAGTCTCAAGTTTGGAGTGGGAGAGTTGCACAGTCAGAAGCCAGATTGATCCAAACACACACTGTCAAGATTTCAGCGTAGTATCTGTGCACAGCTAAATTCACTTGTCCCCAGAAATTACTGCATGTCACTGCTTGTGTGCACAGTTGTTTATATTCAAACCGATGTGCTTTGTTTCATGTGAATAAATCCAAACTGGGTTTGTGTCACTATGTTGGACTGCTTAACAGCACAACTTCAAATATACAGAAACCAGAACTGTAAGAATGGATTGCATGTAAGTTCCACCTGTAAATTCATTTTTCAAATATATTCCTAGGTGTATTGTTTCCTCGGCCTGGAAAGCCAAAACTCTGAGAGGTGGTTCTTGTGCTCATGGTGTTCCAACACCCAGGCACAAGTCTTCTTTCTACCTCAAACAGATTAACTTACTTGTCCACTTAAGAAAACTGTTTTTTTTCTTGATTAATTATACTAGATGATTAACCTCTTTTACAAATTTATAAAAATGACTACATGCACATTTCAGTATTATACAAACTTTTCTTACTCAAGTGCCTTGCGGAAAATAGCAGTATAGCTCAGTTTTAAGGGTAGGCAAAAAAACCAACATCATGTTCTTCTGCTCATTGCAGAGGAAGTGAAAAAATTTTCCAGAATATTGACAACTTTAATACTGATGCCTCTTTAAATAATTAGTCAAGGTTAGCTGCAATTATGAGAAAATTTTGAGGGCTCAAATTAATGTTTGGTATATGTGAGGGTCTGAATCAGCCGGATGAAGAAAAGTAGACATGGTTTTGTTGTCTCTCTCTTGGTTCATCAAACAGAACCAAAGTAAAAATTGTTTTTCAAAGACCTGTAATTCAACCCTTCTTTGCTCCGTCTCTGCTCATCTTAGATCAGACCCATCCTTTTTGCATCTTTCTACATCTATGGAAGATCTTTGTGCTTTTTGGGGTGTTCAAGTTCATCAAAGTGCAAAAACCAGCATGGTTTGTGATGGTGCTATAGGGAACTTCATGGTCTGCTTTTGCTTTTAAAGAGGTAGCAGGAGCAACACAGATGTACCACATGTCCTTTTTATGTTTAGCTGGAAGTCTGTCCATTATTCCCTCTGCCCAGATGGGTTACATCTGGAGTAGTCCAGCAGAAGGTAAAAAGCTCATCTCAGCCTTAGGCTCAGTACTGAGCCCAGCAAGAGGATGCAGGAGGGAAATTTGGTAGCTGCAGGAAAGACCTGCCGTTGTCAGGGGGCGATTGGCACCCAATAAACCTCACAGCTCAGACTCTTGCTTCAGCAAATTTTGACTCTGGGCCAGGAACAGATGAAGGGACAATGTGAGTTTTAACCCCTTTGTCCAGTGAGTTACCCTCCGTGCGTGCTGGCCCGCAGGATGGAAGGGTGTTGGCTAGGGATGCCCTTTTCAGCAATAGCCACATCTGCTCCTCTGCTGCAGCCCTGCATCCTGACTCCTGAGAAAATTGTATTCCTGGCAAGCTGCTTTGTGAAATACAGCATGATGGAGCTGTTTTTATTCTCAGTTGTCTTACAAGAGGTTACAGAGAGTAGTTCTGTGCTTTAGTAAAAAGAAATAGAGCTGTGTACTCCACAAGAAGCCCTTTTTATTACACTTGGTTTGAATAGCTATTGACTTCTAATCATGTCTCCAATGGAAAGAAGACCCCTTATGAAAGCCTTTCATTTACTCTAGAGAATGAACTTTCCCATGCATGAAACCAAATTACAAAAAGAAACCTGCAAAATAATCAAAAGAGCTACCAAGAGTATGTGTATGTCCAATTGGTGTTCAAGGTGACTTAGAAGACATTACATGCAAGTGTCTTTGTAAAAGGAAGTGGAAGAGCTGACAGTGAAATTAAAAAGCATCTTGCATCAAAGAAATACTTTGATCACTGTAGTCTTCTTCATTTTGAGCTTGGTGATTGTGCTGGTTTGGCACTATGATAATATATTTTATTTTTCTCCCTTCTGAGACATTTCTAAAACAATATTTTAAAAAGAAAATAAATAATGTCTAATGCCTTTTCAGTTGTTCTTCTGAGAAGGCTTGTGGTGAGTTAAAAGAAAACACTCAGTGAAGCTGTGAATGGGACACATTTCCAGGGCGGGTGTGTTTTGAGGTTTGTTTGGGTTTTTATAATACTCTACTCCCATGTCTTTTTTTTAATAGTTTTCATATGCTTTTAATACAGCAGGAACTAAATTAAGGAACTCTTCCTTATTCCAACAGTTACAAGAGCTTTCCAGGGTGATGTTTCATGGAACTATCACCCCCTTCGCAGATATGCCCCTTGGACAGTTCTGCTGGAAGAAAGCCATGATACCACTCTAGTCCTGCAGCCTTCATTCAGGCAAATTCCCAGCAAAGATTTTTTGGCAGACACTTGTCCCTCCTTTTGCTCTCAGATTTATAAATTAAAATGATTTATAGCCTCTAAGTCACCATGTTTCATGTTTTGAAATTGCTATTTCCAGAACCTCAGAGTTCCCAGCAGGGATTAAGGGCAGGGCTGTGCTCATTGTGATCTCATGCAAAATGTCCTCTTTTTTCCCAAGCACCTTCAGTTTCGAGATCAGATACCTTGCTCCCCTTCTCCCCCACACTGAGCAGGTAGGACTTATTCCTAAAGCATCTTACCACATAGTGAAAAACATCGCCTAAAAGCAAATTGGTACTTGAGGGAATCAGTGATCTGTTAATATAACTTCCTTTGAGGTGTTTTAGATGAAATACAGTCCTGTAGAGTTGACTGGTTTTAGGAAACACATCCACTTGCTGATGGACACATTGCTTCAACTCAGCCACCAAAACTAAGCAGTTGAGGGCTATTTTGTATTTTTGGCACTGGAGTTAAAAATAAAGCTGCATGAGGTCAGATGGAGTTTTCCTCCTGTCCTGTGCTGGAAGTGGAGTACTGAAGGCAAAAACCGGTGAGCCAGGCAACAAGGTGACAGAGACGCTCTGTGGCTGTGAGGAGGCAAAACCATGCAGGGCTGGCAGGAAACAACAGGGAGGGGGTCATGCCAAAACTCAGCCAAGGGACTCCATTGTGACAGTCTGGTTGGTCTCATTTGGTGCTGCACAGTAGAGTTCATATTTCTGGGCTCATTTATAAAAAGCAGTGTAAAACCCTTTGGACATCTCAGACAGATGTTTATTGCAGCCATTTCTGTGCTGCCTTGAATTCCTGTTATTTTATGTACCAGACTTGACTTCACCAGAGCAGAGCATGCCACACAGACTCACTTCAGGACAAGGTTATACAATCTGCAGTCTGAAAACCAGCAGGGTCCCCAGAGAGAGTGTTAAACCCAGGGAGTGCTGATCTGTTTCCTGCCTTTGTTATGATTTCTGCCACGTAACTCAATCTTGCCCACCAGCCAGCCTGAGTGAGCTTGGCCAGCTGAGTCAGCAGGGCCCGGACTGCTGCCACTCACATCATGTCAGCACAGCAAGCCTCCAAAATCCCGGCAGAGGGTTTACTGATTTGCAAGTTAATGCATCTCTGAAATTGGTGGTTGCTCACTGCCTTCACCCACAAGGCTGGGAGAACAGAACAGGGAGGAGGTGGGTGGGTGTTGAAGGGGGTGCTCACTGGTCAGCTGCAGTTGTGTGCCTATCTAAAAGGGATATATGGGGCTATAAACTCAACTCATTGCCTTTTATATGGGTCCAAAAATCCTATAGAAAATGAGTATGACATGTAAGACTCTTGGGTGAGGACTCTTCTTTCATGGTGACCCCTGAAACATTTAAAAGGCTTCATGTTCTTAAAGAAAAAAAAGCATTTATCCACACACTTTCACACATTTTTAGCACAGTATAGTCTGTGTAGTCTTGCAAATGCAAACAAACAGAATAGGACGCAGTGTATCGAGAGCAGGGAAGGACAGGTGTTCCATGACAAGTGTGTTCCACTGATCACACTTGTCACAGATCCACAGTGTTTGTCGGGTTCTGCAGTTTGGTTATAACAACCCCAAGCAGAACTATAGGCTGGGGATGGATTACTTAGAGAGTGGTCAGGTAGAAAGAGACTTGGGGGTATTAGTTGACAGTAAACTCGACATGAGCCAGNTACTGTTTCACCTCCCAGACTTGCAGACAGCACATGTGCATCAGCTGCCTGTCTGTGAGCAGAGCTGCTCTCACCCTGAACTCTATCACTGTTCAATAGCCAAATCAAAGCTGCATTCAGGCTTCTTTTCCTTCTCCAGGAGGGGCAGCCCCGTGAGGAGATGCAGTGGGAGGAAAGCTTGGTGCTGCCAGAATAAAGACTGATGAGTTCATTTGGGGGAAAGGGCAGAGGTGGACAGAGGTTCTTTTTGGGGAAAAGGCAGAGGTGGACAGCACAATCCCACTTGATCTGCAGGTCTGGGTCCCCTGACAGAGATGGTGTGCTGTGCCTCAGTGCACTCACATGCAAATGGGGGACCACAGGGTGATGCATGGCAAGAAAAATTCTTCTTCTCACTTTTTTTCTGCCACTTTCTTGGGAGACTAACATGAGGTGGTGTTGACATCTCACCTGCTTTTGATTTTTTTCTAGCACGGGCTGTGTATTTTTTAAAGCATTTTGCTGCCAGAGCTGACCACTACTAAGAGGGAGAAAAAACAGTCAGTGAACATCCCCATTTAAAACTGTGCTGGCTTTAAAGCTTTGCAGATTACATTGTTTGTTTTTCAGCCGAGTCCTAAGATGTTGCCAGCAGTTTTCCAGTAAATTATGAAGTTAAGTCAAAGTGGCTTATTTGAAATATTTGAACAGCGGCATGTGGAAATCTTGGGCGAAAGAGTTGAGAGAAGGACCATTTTTAATTTATATGCAGCTCTGCCTGGTGCGGATGAGATACCCACAGCAGACCATCATTCTCATCAAGTTATGTTTTGTTACAAGGATTTGGGATTATCCATGCTGATTTCCCAGGCCTTAAAATTCTGATTATTGATTTCAGCTGCAATACAGTAGGCAAAAAATTGTGGCATTTTTTGTGGGATTTCTTGCTTCGGGCTCTTTTTGAAATTCACTGAAGCTATCTGGAGCATAATTTTCTCATGATAATTTTAAATGTCTTTTAGAAAGCTGAGAAGAGTGGATTTTCTGACCATTTTTCTTGACTTACATTCTTAGGTCACAGACAATTCTGTTTCAAAGAGGTACAGCTCCACTGGCTGAAGCAGCATTTTCCCTGACAGTGTTGACATGCAAAATTACTTGGGTGGGTTTGTGTCATCCCACTGTTGGAAGGTAGGGAGTTAAACGATACCTGTGCAGCCAGCTGAAAGGCCTAAATAAGTATGTTGTTTTCAATCACAGTAAGATCCATAATTTCTTTTCATTGTATTGAGTGAATTAGAGCCAGGATCTCCGTGAGCAGGACTAGTTTACTCTGTAGTTGCAGTTGTAGTTGTCTATCGACACCTGTCAGAGGAGGTACCTCCTGCAGAAAATAAGGCATCGATACATAACTTTATGTATCATTTTGTATGTTTATGTATCATTTTAATTTGCAGACTTGTATTCTGTTCTATGTTGTAAAAATGTACTTTGTTGTAAAAATGAAGATAATTTACATAAATATAATATTGTCTGTAGCAAGTAACATAGGGTCCTATCTCACCATCCCCTAGTTCAAAACCAGAGAATCATAGATTGATTTGGATTGGAAGGGACATCGAAGACCTAGTTCCAGCACCTCCTGCCATGGGCAAGGAAACCTTCCACTAGCCAAGGCTGCTTAAAGCCCCGTCCAGCCTGGCCTTGAACATTTCCAGGGATGAGGCATCCACAGGTTCTCCAGGCTATGTGTTCCAGTGCCTCACCACCCTCACAGCAAAGAATTTCTCCCTAATATCTAATCTAAATGTATCTCTACATGATAAAAATGCATAAGCAAGAGTTTGTTAAAACCTGCATCTCACTGTGAATGTTTTAAAGTTTTGCAGCGGTAAAGTTAATCCTGTCACGTAGTTTTGCATCAGGATGGTATGGTATTTATAAAAATAAATATGTAATGTTTTTTCAGTACTGGATATTCTCTCTGAGAAACAGCATTAAGAGACTCTCTTTTATTTAATTAGTAAGTTGGTATTTAATGCAAGCTGATTTGAGATAGACACTCCAGCATTGTCATTGCTGTACTATTATTTTTAAGGAATCATAAAGATGTTGAATGTGGTCCTAGATGACTTGATGATAAAGCAGCTAATAGTTAAACTTGATTTTATGATATTTTATGTTCTGAAACAATATCTATCTCATCAACATTTAATAATATATACTATCCCAGTCTGTATTTCTGGTATTTTCTTATCTTTTACTGGAGAAGACCTTGTAAGAAACCAGACTGATAGCTCAGAGTTTACTGTCTTGCAGCTCTGTTTTCCAACTATCTTTCTGTGTCAAATAACCATTTGATCTTTGTTGTTATGCCCCAACTGTCTTGCAGACATATGCCAAAGGAGAAATAGCAAAGACTAGGCTTATTTTACTTCCTCTGTTTTGCTCAAAAAGCTTCAATATTCACTCAGCTCCCTTGAGGCAGTCTTCTGTCCTCATCTTGATTTTAGAAACATGTTCCTTGCTGCTTTTATGTAAGTGGCCCACTCGGTCATCCACATGTCCCTGCTCTGCAGATGAGCTGCTTCACCTTCCCATCGAAGCAGTAGCACCTCTCTTGCACTGCAAGGGTAGGTGGGGTTCCATTTGTGGGATTACTTGGAGTGCTGCGCAAAACACACGGGGGAAAAAGAAAACGCCATTTGAGCAAAAAAGGAAGGGCAAGACTTGCTTTTAACATGAAATGCGATCATGAGGATCACCAGCCTCCATGAATCGTGATCTCGTACCCATTCCCTCAATGCAAGTGGAGTAAGTGCACCAGGAAGGGACAGAGAACCTACTTTGTACCCTGTGCTGCTTGTTGCAGGATCACCATGACCTGGGCTAATTAGAATGAACAACAATTAAGCGTAATTGAAGTAGTCTTTCTAGCTCGGTGATTTATGTGGAGTTTTTAATAAGGAGAAATTGGACAGAAAAACAAATGCTGTTGTTCACTAAGCTCTCACGAGCAGTTTGCGATTCTCTCAGGATTCAACAACTCATTAAATAGAGAACTGGCACCTCTTGGTTTGAGTAACACCAGTTTTCTGCATGTCTGTGTGATGACGTTGTTTACATTCTTTAAACATGTGGAATGTTAATTTTTCTGGGTTGTTTTTTTCTTAGTATCGGGTTCTTGCGTTATTTTGAGTCTGAACTTGTTTTCCTCTATTATGCAAGAAGTCAAGATAATAGGAAGTGTGATGTACTTTACTGATATTGCAATTAAATAAACTACAAGGTCAGGACTGGCCAAACGGGATCTTTGTCACAGGCCTTTGGTCACAATAAATCACTGGGTTTGGAAAATATGGCAATGCAATATGATTTTGTTACTTTGTTTGTTTTAGAATATTGTCTGTGTTTAGTGTGATGAAGACAAGTAAGTGCCAAATAGATTGCAAAGAGGAAACATGTTTGTGGTGGTGACAGCACTGGCTGAAACAGCTGCTTCACCTGAAGTCTGTGCTGGGCGGTCTCTGCTGGGGCCACATCTGACATACCAAACCTATGAGCAGTGTCCAGTGCTTGCCAACAAAAAGAAAAAATGTTTGCAGAAATTTTTCTCCCGCATCCCCCTGTCACAAAATGTGATTTTTTTTTCCTCCCCATTTGTTTTGGCCTAAATTCAGGACCTCAGAGCAAGGATTGAGAAGGGTTGGTGAAAGGGGGCAAAGAAGTTTCCGTGTCAACTGCTCATCCTGCTGCCTACATAGCAGAGAGCCCCTCATGCTCACTGGCCTGTGGATGTCCTTGCCACACCATACCTGTGGGAATACCTCCATATTCGTGCATACTTACAAACTGGGGTCCTCAATAGGCTCTATTCATAATACGCAACTAATATGGTGAACCCTCTACCAAGTTCTCTTTAACACCACGCATTTTTTACAATCATGCCATTCCAGCATAACTTGGGGTCAGTGAACTGTGGTAGAGAGTACTATAACAAATGGGAAAATTGTACTAATAAATGCATAAGCTTTCAAGAAACATCTACTTGTAAATACTTCTATTTTACCAGTTTCTCCTAGGAGATCTGCATTTTTCATTTTCTTGGCATTAGAGGTTCACAAATAAAGGCTGGTATCCTCATCAGATACCCATCAGGCAACTCAGGTTGTTTTGCAGAGTCCACATAAACTCTCAGTCTATCTGTAAATGAAACACATATGCTTGTGACTTTTCTAGAGAAAGCAAACAGAGTCAGAGGTCTTCACCTCTGATTAGCTACTAGTCTGAAAATACTTTCTCAAAATGCACTTTCCACATTTAAATAATAAACTGTCAAGTTCTTCCCTCTTACATTCCACCCGCCTCACACTAACATTGACATCCATTATTCCTGCCATCTGTGCAATAACCCTCATCTTTGTGTGCATGTTTTTTACATGCTCTGATGTTGTTTTTCCAAAGCTGGATTAAAGCAGTCTTGTGGATTCATCTTGACTGACCTATCAAATACATGAGGAAAGCTGTAACTGGATCATAATTAATGGTTTAAAGCAAGTTTGCACCTAAAAGCTGGATCTGTAGCCATGGTGGCACAAAACATCCAAGTAATGAAAGCCTTACTGGATTCTTACTCTCTTGGTTCTTGCACAGAATCAAAGAATGGTTTGGGTTGGAAGGGACATTAAAGATCAATTGATTCAACACCAATGGGCACAACATCTTTCCCTAAGTAAAAGGCATTTTAACTTTTTGTTTTATTGCTCTGGATAAACATCAGATGATTTGCACCCCACTTCTCCAACCAACAAGGGACATCTGTAGAAAGCATCACCATGGAAAAGCCTAGACAGTTTTGGTTTGAGGTCTTCAGTTGAGGTGCAGTTTCAGAGTTCCTGAATAACAGGTATTCCACTTTATTCTGGTGTGATTTAAAATTTTGTTTCTTTGTTTCATGGGAAAATCAGATAATATATCACTTTTCCCAGGAGACTGGGTTTCCTAGCCAGAGGTGGATTGGGTAGTCTATCACAGTAGTTTATTTAGAAATACTGTCCAGTGTTTCCTTTTGGTTACCTCAAAATAAACACATTTCAATTGAGTAATGAAATTTTTCAGTTTTACAGAATGTCTTGATGCTTGTTGATTACAATTTGTCCAGAATCTAAACATTATCCACAGTTTATTTTAGCTTTCCTTAAAGAAAAATCTGAAAGTGTTTGGAACTGTCTTATTCAATAGACACAATATTCTAGTAAAAGCATATTTGATTTTTTTTAAAAGTCACATTTTTCTACTGTGGTTTCATCAGTAGTACCATGCTTAAAAATATATTGCAGATTGCCTCTCCATTTAGAAATTGTATCTTTCATATCTGTGGAAAATCTGGGAAGTGCCTAAAATACTTCATGCTTACAGTGACAACTGCTCCCTTCACAGGGTCTAAAGGATGGGATGTTGCTTTTGCTCGTGATGCTTATTTCAGCAGCATCTGACATTCATCAACTAAAAATTCATGCTAAGAACCATGCAGGTACAAAAGAGCTTGTGGTCTCAGCAGATGAGATAAAAAAAGAGCGGATACAAACCTGCAAGCGAAGGGAAGGATGTGGTGGCAGCAATTAATATGTCCACTCTTTGGCTCCTAGGCTTGAGATCCAAAGAGTAAAAATAATATACATTTTAGAAGCATCCATGGTTCCAGGAGAGCCTCCCCACTGGATGACAAAGTCCTCAAGTCTTTATGAGCAATAAATAAATTAGGTCATCTGTTAGCTATCATATAAAAACATATTTTCATCTATATTGCTTTCCACAAAAGTTATTGTGAATAGTCAAAGGCTTCTAGCTCTGTTTGTAAACAGCTAGTAAGCATCAGGTTGAAGTATTATCCAAGCAAATTGATAAATGCTTTTTTTTGCTTGTTTGTTTCATCCAACAACTCTAGGTCTTTTGGTACAAGGCAAAGGAGGATCTTTGTGTGTTGATCATCTTCATTTCATTTAACTGTCAAAATCTGGAAACAACACAGGGACATTTTCCTAAGAGATTTCCAGTTACTTTTCTTTTCCACTCTGAGTATCAGAATACAATGCGAGTTTAATGAGCACACTCAAAAAATCAACAAGAGAATATGTATGGTCTATAGATGCATAAAAATTATGCCTTGGTGAATAAAAACATCTCTAAAACTTGCAGAATAGGGCACAGAGATGGAGGATAGAGATGGGTGTAGTACTCCCATTTCTTCTGCCCAGTTCAGCAGTATTTTAACTTCAAGTGATGTGGTTGTGGTTATAAAGATGCTTGGTGTCTCACAGAGATCAGGGCTGTATTTGCCTGAAGTGTTCTATGCTGCAAAAGGACTTGTTGACAGACTCCTTGCAGCAGCAGCAGGAGCAGCATGGAAGGTATTACAGCTAATTCAACATGTCTCTGGCAGGAGTCAGGCAAGTTTGAGGCTTCTGTGGTATCACTGTTCTTCCACATCAGCCTTGGTGAGAGTTAACTTGGCTCCTTATAAGCAAATATTAACAAACCAGTTCAGGTTATACAAATTCCAGGGGTGGAACCAGTGCTCACAGCTGTGACAAATCAGGAGTGTGACCTGTCCAGAACAGAGAGATACTGTTTTTTCCTGAAGCACTATGAAGGCAGGGAAGATGGAACCTGCTGAAAACACATTTTTACTCTGATGAAAAACAGCCGTGAAGTTACGCGGTTTTTTATATTTAACTTATTCTATTTGTTATCTGAAATGATGGCACAGACCACTTTTTATTACTGTAGTATGTTCACATCAGAGAACCAAGGTTCATGTAATTAGTCTGTTTTCAAGAGAAATAAGCAGACTGAAATTTATTATGACTGAAGAAAGCAGCAAGTGCATTCTTCCTGACAGAAATTCATGAAAATCAATTAGATCTTTGTCCTGTCACTGTGGAAACAGGCAAGGTGCTGTCTGAACCTAATAAAAGTCTTCCCTTGGATTATTCCAGCATCAGAGTCCATCAGCTCTGCCTGGTTTTGTTATTGTTAAGGGAGGTTTTTTGTTGTTTTTTCCTGAATTAGGTTGGATGTGATGTAGACAGGTGTAGTAAAGCATACTGGATATATCATGCTTCCCTATGACACAGAACTTTTTATACTGTTATCCAGCAGGGTTTTTGAGACTTGCAGCCTGTCCTGCTGGGTGTTTGCAGGTGGATGCATTCACTTTCTCAGAGAGGGTGCTGTGAGAGTTTCAGCCCCTCAGTGAAAGCTCCTGTAGCACATTACAGGATGGTCCAAAGTTCATTGATGAGCTGCAGCATTTGGGCTGAGGTGTTGTGCTCCCCAGATCCCAAAACAGGTAATGTGAACAGGATGAGTATTTTACTTTTTCTGTTGAAGTCTGGAAGGAATCCTGACCTGTTGGGTTCCTCTCAAATGCATTTGGATGACTTAGAGAAGCTAGAGAATCACCAGGAGAATCAGAGATTGAATTGTGAGGAAGGTTTGTAGAGTTGGTTTAGGGTGTGCTCATGGTTGAGTGCTAATGATGTGAAGTTGTCCTTGGCTGTGCATGCAGAGGAGTAATACCAAGTTATGTAGCCCATGGGCCAATTCCATGTAAATTAAACCCTTCTTGACTCCCTGTGGGTTTGGATGAGCTGGCGTGCAGCATTTTCCCTTTCTATTCTGAGAATTTTTGGGGTGGTCATAGCACTTCAGAGACTAGCACAGTGTACACCTCAGGCATTATGACTGTGGTCTGGCATCTTCAGCTCAGAACAGTGTGCTGATAGGGTGGGTAGCAGATTGGCTGCCTCCCATGCCTTTGTTCAGCAGCTTCAGGGGCTGTCCCCACATTTGATGCCAACCCTGTCAAATTATGGAGTTTTCACTTGCTGCATCTCACCAATCCAACTTGTCCAGTATCATGTTTTTAATGTCTTTTGATGACTTTTGTTGTGGCTAACTGAACTAGGTAGGTGTTGATGAGAGAGAATTTTGTGTCCTGGATCCACCATTAACTATTATTTAAGAATGACTGTGAATTGCAGAGTTCTTCCAGTCTCCCCAGTTTTCACAAGGATAAATCCATGATAAGAGTACATAACTTTCCTCAGGATGCAGGAAATGGGTTAAAGGAAATAGTCATTTGGAAGAATGATATAGCAGCCTGGAAAGATATGTTAGCCTGGGCACAGAAAGAAACCCTGAATTCAAGAAAATATTCTATAGGGCTATCCCAAAGTCCATGTAAGTTCAGTAATCCAGTGATCTCTTCCAGCATTATTCAACTGAATCCTATTCATGTTAGACAACAAAAGTTATTAGAAATAATCTGAATTAGTGAAATACATGAAGGAGTACGACAGAGTCATGAAGACAAGGACTGATGCTTAGCAGAGACTGCTGCATTGGGAGATACAGTCCTGATGACATATTAGCCATGATGCGCGTTAGCCATGTGTCATTAATTTTGGCTTAACATTCTCTCCAAGTGTGAGAGAGAAACACTGAAATTACATGAGTCGACTAATGACAAGTAAAACCTGGCCTGGCACAAAGGAACAGGAGATTTTTGTAGTCTATAGTGAGCACATGACAAAATAAGAGAAGATAGCAAATATTTTGGTTGGATATCTCCGTTTCATCACCCTCTGTAAAAGACACAGTAAGAGCCAGAGGACTATCAGTAGACCCTAACAGGGATTCTTCATCATGCAGGTTGCTAAGTCTTCTCTCACAAGTCTGCTTGTGTAACTGTGGTGCAATGCAGGGATGCATGAACACATGGTGATTAGTGCCATCAGTGTCTGGGGTGGTGCTGCTCAGTTTTTGCAGTGAAGACCAAGGCAGGCTGAGTACTCTCTAACCCTACCAAGCACCGAGCCCATTTTCTGACTAACTTGTGTCTAGTGTGTGGCTTGCACTCAGGCTCTGATTGCTAATAAATCCAGTCCACTGAGGTGCTCTAATAAGGGATCAGTTTTAGCCTCTGTCCAGGTGTGAGTCTTGAGAGTGTAACTGTGCTCAAGTACCTAATTATGGACAGATTTCCTCTTAGCACGTGGAGACCTATAAATGTGTAAGTTAAAAGTAGAGAGAGAAAATCCCTCAGAAGTTAAGCACTTGGTGCGGCACTTAATGTTATTGCTATCAGTGCAATACTCTAAGCCAACTGTAGCAGTTTTATTCCATCATAAAAATGATGAAAATGAGACCGTCTTCATTCAATTGTGCAAGCTTTCCATGTTGATATCGTTGTTAAAAGAAGCTTCCTGATTTTTTAAGGGATGTGGTTTAACACCATCTGGCATCTAAGCCCCACATAGTCACTCACTCACTCACTCCTGCACCAGCAGGATCAGAGAGTGAATCAGAAGAGTAAAAGTGAGAAAGTTGAGATAAAGACAGTTTAATAGGGAAATCAAAAGCAAAGCCAATCAAGGAATTCATTCACTACTTCCCATGGTAAAGCAGGTGTTCAGCCAACCCCAGGAAAGCTGGGCTCAATCACATGTAACGGTGACTTGGGAAGACAAACCCCCCTCTAATTGCCCCCGTCTTCTCCCAGCTCTATATGCTGAGCACAATGCCATATGGTATGGAATATCCCTGTGGTCAGTTAGGGTCAGCTATCCTGGCTGTGTCCCCTTGTGCACCTTGTGCACCCCCAGCCTTCTCGCTGGTGGGATGGTGTAAAGAGCAGAAAAGCCCTTGACTCTGTGTAAGCCCTGCTCAGCAATAATGAAAACATCCCTGTTATCAACACTGTTTTCAGCATAAATCCAAACCACAGCACCTTACCAGCCACTCTAAAGAAACTTAATTCTATCCCCTTCAAAACCTGCACAATAAGCAAGAAGTAGCTGTTAAGTTTAGTTTACATCTTGGGTTCCAACACAGTGAATTTCACATTTTAGGAATTAAGGCCAACAATCACAAGTACTGAATACAATGATGACGAAAATAATACTAGTAGAATTAGGGAAATATACTATTATTATTTTTGTTATTATTGTTTCATCAGAGGCCATTATCCTACAACTTTTCTTTCAGAACTAGATTTCAAAACTGATTAAGGGATTTTCTTTACCCAATCATATTTCAGAAAATGCTGTTCTCTCCTCATATACTTACAGATGAAGATACCCAATTATATCTTGTCCATCCATTCAACTTATTAAAGATATCTGAGGCTCTTTTTTATTAGAAAAAAGAGAAATCACACTGTCTTCAGGACAATTATGTTGGTTTCTTTGATGTCATGTCATTGATAAACTGCATATCATCAACAAGGTGAGGAGAGATGAAGAGTTTTTGTGGAAGTCTTTTCTTTAACAACAGTAGGAATTCACTAGTCATCTCACAGTCATCATTGATCTTTTTAACAAGGGAAATGTGTGTCATCATCCTTTTGATACAAGAGATTAGTCTTAAACCAAGACAAGAAATCTGCTTGCAGTCATGGAAGTTCAGTGTTTCTGAGGGACGTGTAGAGCAACTACAATTAATTTGTGCTCTGATACTAGGCAGGAGGAAAGTCAGGATATTCTGATGGTCTTCTAGCTCTAGTGGGAATGCCTGTGTTTTGTTGGGAAACTCATATAATCTCCATCTGAAAAGCTAAGGAGGAGAAAACACACTTCACAGATTGGGTGGTTCTTTGCCTCTGAGAACAGCAGACCACAGACCTCAGGAGAAAGTGAGGAAGCTGGAGACAAAGCAAGGCTGGTGGAGGGCCCCTAGGTAACTTTACCCAAATATATCTCAGATCCATGATCCCAGCATGGAAATAAAATGCAAAACACATTGAACAAGTGATTTATAATCCAAGAGTTAAATGGTAGAAATTTTGGGACACCTACTAAAAGTTTAGTGTTACTGTGAGAAACTTTCAAGTTGCAGCAATGGTAGTGAACAGCACTGTTAGGAAAATTTATAGACATTGCTAAAGCATGGAAAATTCTTGGATAAAAAGTAGTACAGTAATCCCTCGAATATCTCAGGATAGATGTTGTGATAAGTGAAATCCATGAACTAGCTATTCATATACGTGTATGTAAATACGGTCTGCCCCCCATTCCATCAGTGCCGAGCAGCAGGAGCAAGAAGGAGCAAGCAGGTGAAAACAGCAAGCAGCAGGAAGCAGGAGCAAGCAGGAGCATGCAGCAGCAATCACCAGCAAGAGGAGGAGGAGGTGAGGTGTGCACCATGGTTTGGTTAATATACCTTTGAGACAGTGTTATAAAGCTCCCCCACCATTTATTAATTTTGCAACACTGTTATAAGCGAGTAAGCTCTGGGTGCCCCCAAGCAAGTGGCACCTTCCAACGCCCCCACCCCCACCCCGCAGACCCATGAGGGGCAAAGGAGGGGGGAAGCCAGAAAATGTCTTTACAAGAAAAAAAACGTGATGCACTGAAGCTGCGATAGGTGAACTGCTAAGTAGCGAGGGATTACTGTATAGCAGTACAAATTATCTTTCTTGTACGCTGTCTTTCAAAATGTAGTTATAAGAGATATAGAGAATATGGCCTGCTTGTGCTGTGGCTAAGAAACTCAACAGACCTAAACATATCGTGCAGGTCTTTCCAGTGTATGATCCTTAGTAAAACTACCAAAAGATTCTAGGCACCAGACCTGAGTTACTTGGTTTTACTTGAGTTTACTAATTATATCATGCAGAACCATGTATTTCAATTAAATATATAACAGCTTCTCTAGAATACATCTCTCAGGAATTCTTCCTTCTTCACCATATGTAATCCATAAATTCAGATGCACATCCAGCCAGAACCTATAGAAATCCAAACTGCACTGTGTTTTGGGAAAGGAATATGAGAACTCTATTTTAGATCAAATTTGATTTTGCGAGCTTGGTTCTCAAGTGGTTTATAAAAAAACATAACACCTTAAAATGCTAATTGTGCTTAAGAGGTTTCTGCCGTTCAGAGTAAATGCTAATATTTTCTTACATGCAAATAAGACTTTAATTTGTCAAGGTATCAACTTCTCCAGTTATCTCCGGTAGCTCTGTCTCTCTGAGGTGAAGGAAACTTTCTTCTGGAGGAAGTATCCATAGCCCAGTTTTCCTTTTCTTTTTAAATGAAACTGTAGAACAACTAACTACACATGCTGTATCAACTAAAGAAGTCTGTGAAGAAATCACCTGGGAGGGGGTTGCTGGTGTTTTCAGAAAATTCATAATGCTATTTTCAGAGAAGAAGTTAAACTACAAGAAATAAACACAAACCTCCCAGGCCCTGTGTTTGAAATATATCATACAGACTCTAGAAGACAATTAGAAGACAATTAGGCCTACCATGTAGACCCACAGACTTTGTCCTATATCTGTGTGTTACTTTACTCATGGGTTTAGACAGGCTGTGGGTCACATACAGCTCCTGTTTTGTTTCAAAGCTATGTTGTAGTATGCAATTGCTTGTACAATCTGAGTTAGGAGCAGCTTTCAGCTGATAATAGTACGTGCTGACAGGTAGAAAATAACCTTTGCAAATGTTATATCAATAGTATTTTATACAGATCCGTTTGTATTGAAAACAGTGATATATCTTCTTTTTTACTGCAATGCTGAGTGTTTGAAACTAAGCTCTCCCTCCTAACCTTCTCATGATGCAGGGATTTGGAAAGGCTGATGGGTTCGCCTGGGCCAGGAAGGCTATTCTGAACCATACGCTTACCACAGCCATTGGTGAGGCAGAAGGAAAGTCTGGTAACCCACCCCTCATATTGCTAGCTAGTGCTGACCCCCAGTCCCTTTCTGGGATTGTTGGGGCTGCTATATCTGTAGGATGGGAGTAGTTTAGCACATGGTCTCCACGTCAGTGAAATAACCCTTCGGCCAGGTGTATACAGGACCTAGGACAGCAAGCAAAGTGCAACCCTTCTGTTCTTGGTTGCTGATAGAATATAGAGTTAAATCTATCTTTAGACTGGCAAAAATAAGATCCAAGCTCTTTGCCATCTCTTTTACAAGGGTACTCCCCTGTTTGTTAGTGTTCATGACTCTCCTTAACCTTGGAGAAGCAAAGAGAAAATTTGGAGGAGTGTTTCATCTGATGAAATGCTCACTTGCTGAGCTGGCTGGGCTACATTTCTTGCTCGTTGAACTGAAGATACTTCATGAATTGTTGAAAAAAATTCCTTACTGATGCTCAGCCAAGGTTATAGAAAAGCAGCATGGCTTGAAGGCCTGTTGTAATTCCTAAAATTGCTTTAAATGCTCTGTGCTACTGTGGGAGAAGTAACTTTTGAAACAATGTGAGCCCCTCATGGTCGTGTAACTTAGGGATTCTGTGCTGCAAGATGCTTTGGAGTCTGCACTTCTGCTGGAGAGGACCCTGCGGCCTGCCAAGGCTTGGCACTGTTGTCGGCTGAATGGGAATTTCGCTGCTTGTGATGCCAACAGTGAGCCAAAGGGCTCAGTCTCCTCTTTGAACTGAGGACTCCAGAGTAGAGTTTCTTGGTTACACAATAAAATAATAAAAATGCTAGTTTAAATTTTGAATTAGTAAAGAACTATTTTTGGCTTTCTCAGAGACAGCATCTGTAAATAATCAGGCAGAAGCCTTTCCATAAAACAACACAGAAAAACCTCAAAGAGCATTTAGATTCTGCAACATTTAAACAAGATTTTTAACTCATGGGGAAGCCAACATCAACACAATGCTTCCTGCACATTAAAGCATGGAATTTCTTAGCAGTGTGGGGGCAATAAATGACTATCACATTTCCCTCCTGTCTAAAACCTAAATATTTTTCAATGGAAATAGTAATATTGATAGAAAAAGAAAAGAGGACTGTGAGTTATGTAGGAATTTATTTAAGCTCTGAATCTCCATACATTGCAGACTGGAGACTAATTAAAGAAAAACTTAAGCTTTTCAGTTTTGCTCTAATTTTCCTCCAAGCTCAGGAGATCACATATACTAGCGGAGATCCCTCTTGTAATCGTCCACATTCATGACCCAAGTTTTGAGTTTATTCCTGCTGCTCTCAGACAAGTCCATCCATAATGCAAACAAAAGAGGTGAATTACGTGTTCTTAACTATGTCCTCCACAAAGGTAGGAGGACGTGATGACTAACAACTATAAAGATATATGGTCCTAACAACCTCTGACCACAGTGTTTGCCAACAGTGTGGGTGAAATCAGAAATTCATCCATAACCAAGTACATATGGATGAGTTATTTGCTAAAGAAAAAGTAAACATTGTCCAGCATAAAAAAAAACCCCAACAAAATACCTTTATTCAAGATGTTGTTACCTTGATTTCTTGACTCTCATAGAAGGAGTGCTATTGACTTAAGGGGCAGCCTAGTCAGTCGTTTGTGCTTTAGAGTGGAAAATTGTTTATGAGCAACAGGCTATGTTTTTGGCAATTAGGTTGATCTGACTGAAACTCATGGATCTCCAAGCTGTGGATGAATGAACCAGTAAATACCAAGTTTTAGGGGGAATGACTAGAGCGGGCAAACAGAACTGAGAAATGCCACAATTTAATATGGCCCCATGAGCAAGTTGTGCGGTTTCACAAACCACCCCTGTTTTGTGAACCACTGCTAGAGAAGGGCTGAATTAAGCATTTATTTAATCTGTGTGAAACTCTGTGTAAAGAAGCAGAAATCGGTCTTGCGCTTCCTGTTTACCAGTCTGGTTAGCTTTTAGCTATAGTTCATAAGTTGTCATTTAGAATGTCTAATTATCTAACTTCCCACAAACAGCTGACTTGTGTCTTTTTCCAGATGAGGCATAGTTATAAAAAGTTATATAGTAAAAGAGTCAAGATGCCAAACTTTTCTACTGCTTGATGATTTACTCATTTGGATATTCTGACAAATGCCAAAACAATTTCCCCCAAAAAAACTGGTGTTTCAGCAGCAGCTTTCAGGGAAAACAATGTTGTGGTTCAGAGATATGAAAAGATGGTCACAGAGATACTGAGCTCACCAAAGTGTGTCCATGATGAATTCTCAGAACTCAGGCTGTGTTGCCACCTGAGAGCCTGGCACAGCTGTGGCTCTTGGCTGAACCATGTCTCCTGGCCACCTCCTGCTTTCTGGCTACCCCCAGCAGGTAGCACTGGAGGTCAGGCATATGTAACAGTGCCAAAACTGTGCATGATCTCTCTGGAGCTCAACACTGACTTTTCAAAAAGGTCAAAGGACATCTAAGCTGGTTTACGACTTTGAAAGTCCTGGTTGGGCCTACCACCATGTGAAAATGCTTTGATGAAAGTAAAACATGAACAAGGATAGACTCCATCTTCTAGGCCTGAAAGAATTTTATACTCTGTCTCACAGTAAGAATTTTTTTCTTTTAAACTGTTGAGCTTGGGAAGAACAGAGGCTGGCACTTTGATTATGGAACTGAAAGTTTGTGCTGTAATTATCTTTCAGCATAGCTTTCTTTTCACAGACTTACAGAATGGGTAAGGCTGGAAAGGACCAGGGTGGGTCATCTGGTCCAACGTCTCAGCTTGTGCTGGGTCATCCTCAAGCACATGGCACAGGGTTGCATTCAGACAATTCCTGAATATCTCTTGAGGAGGGAAACTCCACAGCCTTTGTGGGCAACCTGTTCCAGTGCATGGTCACTCCAAAGCTGATCTAAGCTGCTACCAGAACAAAAAGGCAGCATGGAGTTTGTTACCAGGAGACTGACAGACATGCAGGGATGAGAGTGCGTGTCAACCCCTATGTGTTGGCTGCACATCAGTTTATTTACTTGTTAATATGACTTTCAGCTTTTACATTTTTCTTTGACTGTAGTACAAGAAGGATCATTGTAAGCTTTTCTTATAAAAGACATCCTTAAGAAAAGTTTCCCTGTAAGCAGGAAAGAGTATGAGCAGAGAAACTCACACAGGAAATAATTGTCAAAGTATGGCAATCCTGCAACTCTTCCAAGTAGAGCAAGAACAAGTGACATCTTCACTTAACTGCAGTGTGGGTGACAGAAGGGTTTATTAACACATGTTAACTTAATAAACTATTTTTCAGGGGGTGTAAGATGATGATGATAGATTTTTAGTACTTAAATTGAAGACATAAAAAGCAGATTTATTTCCCTAACTTATTTGGCCATACTTGTCTTATACAGGTACTCCAATTTTGCACATTAGACATAGTGTCCATGCAAGTCACAACTTAGGGTAATTTTCAGGAGTGCAGAAAGTTGACATAGGAATAGGATTGATGCAGTTTCATAGATTTAAAAAAAACAATGAACAAATCATGCTATTCAGGTGTTGCAAAGCATTTTTTATCATCTTAGTTCAATAGGTAATGAATGCAGCCCAATCAACACAGAAGCAATAGTATACGATATGCTTTTGCGTTTTTTGTTCCTATCTTACCCATTCACTCTTTTCATGCCATGTGGGTAGCAAACAGATGTATTACATTAAACTGCATTAAATCCTGTGGAGGCAATAGTCTTAAGTGCTACGTCAAATATTTATAATGTGGAATTATTTTAGGACAAGAGCCAAGTGCAATTGGCATCCCTCATAGTGTCTCTCTTGTTTTTGTAAGAAGCAGAAGCTCAGCTACTGCCTTACAATTGTATTTCTTCTCTAGCCTTCAACATGCCTTTTCATTTGCCACCATTTGAATGGTTTGATTATTATTAGAGCCTCCATTGCTTTCCTTATGAGCTCTCTTATTTAAGCTGGGAAGGACCAAGTTTTTAAGAACTCCTTTCTAGCCCTACTGCTCATCTGAGTGGGTAAGACCCCCCCTTTCCTGGACCTGTGGGGCACAGAACATATGTAGGGAGTATATGTCCTGACTCTGTGCCCTCCAGCAAGCCCACAGCTATGGACCAGGTGCTGGAAGCAGCCAGCTTGTAAGTCATCAGTGCAGACTGGGTATGAGGTAATGCCATGACAGGGGGCCCAGGACTGAGCTTATTAGTGCCTCTGGCCCATGGATGACCGTGTGGGGCACGCGAACCGGGGGCAGTTGAGTCAGGGCTGTCACATTCTCCCAGCTGTTTTACACTTCTTGAATTGCAGGGAGGTTATGCTTGTTGAGACTGTCTTCTCCTTGGTGAGCAAGACATTGACAGTTTCAATAGCAAGAGGAATTTCCACTCTTAAATCTGTTTTATCTGCACAATGCTGTTTCTAACAATGTCTTACTTTTCTTTTACTTCGCAAAAATGAAGATCCAAACCTTAGCAGTCTGTCCTGAAAACATCTAAAATATTTGCCACTGTTTTCCCTTTTGAAAATGAGCATGTTAAGGGATTTTGTTCATCTAAGGCCATGTGTCTTTCATTTATGAGTCTGTTTAAATGACAAACTTTTGTGTGCTTCTTATACTTCCTTTGACTTCCAAGCTTATCCAAGTCACGTTTTTAACCAAATTAATTTACAGGTCAAGTTGGTCACTAGAGATTCTTTACACAGAAATACATGCATTGGCAATATTTTTGCTCTCAGAAGTATATCTCTCTGAACATATTTGTTACTCAATCAGCTATATGACTGCACAATTGAATTGTTCGGTTTTATTGTTTTTTAAAATAATTTATGCACACATGCAGAGTTCCACCTTTACAGTTTGATATTCAGGAGGAGAATGTCCTTCTGTTTGTAGACAATTTTCTAAAGGCTTCAAAAGAGAGAGTGGTCAAATGGCAAGGGATTTGGGAGTATTGGTTGACAGAAAACTCAATGTGAGCCAACAGCATGCCCAGGTGGCTAAGAGGGCCAACGGCATCCTGGCCTGTATCAGAAACAGTGTAGCCAGCAGGACTAGGGGGGTTATTCTTCCCCTGTACCTGGCACTGGNTCAGAACTTCCAGAATCAGAACATTACTCTTCAAAGCATGCTGCACTGAGACTGATAGAGAGATTGATCATTCTCTATGGGCACGACTAATGTAGCATGGGTTATGCCCAGGTGTTTCCACAGGTTTGTAGTGAAAGTATAGTATATTCAGTCTCACACAGAGACACACAGTCAGGACTGTTAGCTATCACTCTATCCCTTGAGACTTTACATGGATCAGCATTGGTATGGCTGTAGCTGAAATATGAGGAAAGATGAGATAATGAGATGAGACGAGACAAGATGAGATGATAATGAGATGATGAGATGGAGAGGTGATTATTAAAAAAGATGACATGACCTTGAAATTGGATCAGATGGATAAAACATGGTGCTCATAGCACCAGGGTTATGGGTTCGATGCCTGTATGGGAACTCACTTGGGAGTTGGATTCGATGATCCTTGTGGGTCCTTTCCAACTCAGAATATTCTGTGATTCTGTGAGATGATATGAGATGAAGAAAGTGCAGAGCTGAGTGATGAGATACGTCTTTACTTTGTGTGTCCTCTGCCTGATGTTTTCTAAGCCGTGCTAATCCTTACCTCTGCAGAAATGGCATGTATTAATTTTGGTGGTATCATTCCATTGGAATGTATTCAACTGTATCTTGGTATTTTATTGATACTTGCTTGACTTAGCGCTGATTTCCAAACTAAATCAAACAAATTTTTTATTTGAATCATTATTGCAGTTATGAACAATATGTAGCACGGAAAATAAGGATAGCCTCCAAGTTTCTCTATAAGGACATTCCTTTAATACTTCCAATCTCAAATCCTACTGTGAAAGTACCATATTTTTTGTCATAGTATCTTGACAACCTTAATCTTCTCTGCTGGCACAAGCTGTAACTCTCTCTTCAGATCCTTTCTCTTGTTTGAAAATGGCTTTAAGGAAAATGGAAACTACTATCTGCTGTTGCTTTAAAAAGGCAATTGAAACATANGAGACACACAGTCAGGACTGTTAGCTATCACTCTATCCCTTGAGACTTTACATGGATCAGCATTGGTATGGCTGTAGCTGAAATATGAGGAAAGATGAGATAATGAGATGAGACGAGACAAGATGAGATGATAATGAGATGATGAGATGGAGAGGTGATTATTTAAAAAGATGACATGACCTTGAAATTGGATCAGATGGATAAAACATGGTGCTCATAGCACCAGGGTTATGGGTTCGATGCCTGTATGGGAACTCACTTGGGAGTTGGATTCGATGATCCTTGTGGGTCCTTTCCAACTCAGAATATTCTGTGATTCTGTGAGATGATATGAGATGAAGAAAGTGCAGAGCTGAGTGATGAGATACGTCTTTACTTTGTGTGTCCTCTGCCTGATGTTTTCTAAGCCGTGCTAATCCTTACCTCTGCAGAAATGGCATGTATTAATTTTGGTGGTATCATTCCATTGGAATATATTCAACTGTATCTTGGTATTTTATTGATACTTGCTTGACTTAGCGCTGATTTCCAAACTAAATCAAACAAATTTTTTATTTGAATCATTATTGCAGTTATGAACAATATGTAGCACGGAAAATAAGGATAGCCTCCAAGTTTCTCTATAAGGACATTCCTTTAATACTTCCAATCTCAAATCCTACTGTGAAAGTACCATATTTTTTGTCATAGTATCTTGACAACCTTAATCTTCTCTGCTGGCACAAGCTGTAACTCTCTCTTCAGATCCTTTCTCTTGTTTGAAAATGGCTTTAAGGAAAATGGAAACTACTATCTGCTGTTGCTTTAAAAAGGCAATTGAAACATAAATAGCTTGGCACAGAAGTTCAAATCAATCTTAGTTTCTTAATTCAGTGCAGCATTTTCTCATTCCATGAGAAAGGAACACTGTCTGAGCTTTCCAACCACTCTGGGTGGGCTCATGAGCCAGCAAACTGAAGGGGTGGTTTCTACCAAACTTGGCTCAGGTCTTGTGTAGCAGCTCATAAACACTGTAATTTGCATAACCTCTCCAGGATCTGAGTTAAAGAGACTATCAGTCAACACTTCTAGCATATCAGAGTCATTCTTAACACATTTGATGTGATGGGGCACCAACAGGGTGAACTTAATATCCTTCCACTGATACGACCCACACCATGAAAGATGGGGAAGGATGTTTTCAATCAGGTCAAAATGAAGTTGAATAAAAGTTGAGACTGTTCAGTCTCTGAGATATTTATTGATATCTCAGAGATATTCTTGTGTGATATTCTTGAAACTATCTAATTTTTCAGGTCTCATTGAGACATAAAATAGCCAAATTATCAGTCTGGTTTTCATTTGTATTTTGTCCATCTTGGCTGTAATTGAGATCAGTCTTGATCTACAGCTTCCATATACCTCTTTTAGGTCTGTGTGCTTCCTGCTTTCACACAGGGTCCATTAGAGTAGCAATGAGAGAGAACATCGGGAAAAAATAGAAATTGTACAGAATATATTTTGCTTTGACAGACTATTTGACTAGAGGATTCTGAAGATTCATGCTTGCTTTCAATGCCACAGGGTGATGTTTTTGTTTGTCCTTTAATTCTTCTATGGTTTCAGCAGAATTTAGTTGCTAAGGCACTTTTTAAATTCACAGGAGGCTTGTGTCTTTAGCTGATATATCTGTTGCCTGCATAACTTGCTCTGTGGACCAGTAACAGCCAATGGAAGGGTGTAGTCCATTTCAGGCTCCCGGACTGTTTTTCCTTAGCTGTGTCAAGGAAGATGTATGAGGTACAAGAGGGCAGTGGGAAAAATTTGAATTAAACTTGTCATGAAAAAAATCAATTATGAAAATTACTTTGTGAAAATTGTCAGACCTGGGGTCTGAATCCTTCCTTAAGCCACCCAGAATTTCTCAGGGCACTTAAGACTCATTGCAGTCCCTATGGACTGGAACTCTCTGCATGTTCTTAAATGTGATCCCCTTCCTTCAGCCGGCTTGAAGGAGGGAATTCTTTCAGTCAGGCCTTCAGAGGGTTTACCCACTGCTCTATCCAGTGCCTGTTAATGCAAGACAAATCAACTTCGTTCTTTATATATTTCTTCACCATTTGCCTGTCTTTGTTCATTAGGGTGTTCTTCTAGTTCGCTTTAGACGCAACCAGTTGTTGGATGCTCTAGTATATCTGGTAGTCATTCTTATTTCCAAGTAACATTTGTACTAAGATGTCACCAAAGATCTCATTAGGTTTTGGAGTTGTTTTTTCTTTTATAACAGACTATTAATACTTTGGTTTTGTAATGCTGAATGCTACTTTGCATATTGACTGGGATGTCACATAGAAGAGCTGGACTATCAGCAAAACTGAGCTACTTGTGATAACCTCTGTGATAATTGTATGACTGAACACCACATTTTCTCAAGAGTGAAGTGAGAGCCAACAAATGGAGATGGATATGGAGATATTGCTCTGGGAAGACCAAATGGTGCTGGGTCTTATGAAGGCTAGGGAGTGGGTGCACCCTCAGGGGAGCACTCCATGCTCCCACATAACTTTGTCATGGTCTTTAGGGGGATACGCTATTGCCCCACAACATTTAGTATGATAAATAATAAATGTTGGATAGTGCATAAAAAAATGTGCTTGTAAGATTAAAGCTAGGTCCAGTTTTGATTCAGTCTATGATAATGCCTGAATTTTGCAGACCTGATTGTATGAATCAATTTTGAAAGAGACTGAAACATCATGATGAGGAATATCATTTGGAGAAACAGTTAATGCGGAAGGGAGTTCAAATGCACATACTTCATTTTAAATAACTTCTTTTGAATAAGGTCCATATGATACAATCACATTAGTTTGCTGGTGCTTTTTGTCAATTGATTTTGCTTCTTTTTGACAGCTGTATCCCTGTGCAAATGTAAAATCTGAGCTCCCCACTGAGCCCTGAGTTTGGAATAATTCAAACCTCATTTGAAACTCTTTTTCCAAGCTTCAGGCCTGCCATTCTCTGTATGCGTGTGTATATATATATATATGTATATGTAGTGCAAGTCTTTTTCTTATATGAAATTGATTAAAATAAAATCTTTTTTCACTGAAGACTGGTTGAGTAATGTTTAGTGTATTGAATTCCAAACAATCAGTTCCATGTGTGATTATAAAATGCTTTGCTTTGCAAAATAATGTGGGCATCTCTTTATTACAGTTTTATAATACCAGTACATCTTTCTCTCTCCTAAGTCTTGCAGACTATATGCAGCTAGTAAGAGTACTAAACAAGGTCCATCTATACGGTGCATGCGTGTGTTTGTATGTACATATACATAAAACATGCATAAGTGCTACACATGCCTATGTTAAGTAGCATCCTATGGAGTTCTAGGTACATCATTTACCACAAATATGTTGTTTAAGATTATGGTAGGTTTCCAATCTTACTCTGCATATGTCACACTGAGAAACAATGAGGGCTTTCCAAAATAGTTTAGATGCCATGTAATTATTTTAGCAGCTGTGGTTTCAGTTACCTTTAATTAGTTCCCCCTGTAGCTCTAAATAAAGAGAGGCTTCTGTTAAATGCAGTTATTTTCTTCTGCAGATGGCATGATGAAGTGTAGCTACTCATAAAAGAAGACTACTGAACACCACATGGCAAACTTGAGGCTCTAAAGAAACATGATTATGAGTTAAGGAACTGGATTTCTCCATGGATTATTCATGATTTCCAGTCACTGTGTTTTTATATCAAAATGGTCAGCCTTAAATTTTATGACAGCTGACATTGCTGAAACAATTGGTTTAGATGCTTGAGAGCTGGTGAGATACCCTTCCACCATGCAAGCAAATGGTGTTTTGACATTGTCCTGCATTTTCCTTACATCATTTACTTGGTTCAGTGGTCCCAGCACTTCTGGAAAGCATGGCTCAATCTCTATGAACATGTGTTAAGCAGATGGAAAAGTCTCCTAAAGGATATTTCTTGTTCTGACATTCAGGCCAATATAGTTTTAAAACATTTCAGCGGGAAACTGCAGGGCTGTTTCTGTGGGATTCGATAGTACGTGCTCTACTGTCATCCATAGGAGCAAACATGGACACTTTCCAATTAAGCTTTCTTATAGTAATAATTTTTTACAGAATTCTTCAGATATTTCAAGTTCATCAACTTTGTGACTTTTCAGCAGTACGTATAAACAAAAGCTGCATGAAGCAAGGCAAGGGTTCACAGCAACAAAACTTGAATTCTAGGCAGAAATTTAGTACTTTTTTTAAAGGTAAAAATAAATATGCATAAAGATGTTCAACTTGCATAGCTTCCGACTGACAAGGAGGGATGGTATCTGAGTCGTGACTTCATTGCCTTAGAGTGAGCTGCAGCCCGGAAGGTGCTGTGCAACCTCATGAAGCAGGTCGAAGCAGGCAGGAGAGTCGCACTTGGCTTCCTTCTGAAACTTTGGAATCAGTTAATTAATTAAAGAATTGTTTCTGTTGCAACCACAAATGTTCCAGTTTGCACTGTTACTCAAGGTCAGAGCTCGCCTGACCTCCCTGGCAGAGGAAGAGAAGGATAAGGAAACTGGGGAAAAAAGAGGCTAAGCAAATCATTCTAAGGAAGCCTTGTTTCCTCTACCCCAAATCCAGCAGAGGAGAAAAGGCTGAATTGAAAGGGAAAAGGGCTAAGACTGAGATTGATTAACAGGGGTCCAGCCTGAAGAAAAGGCAAAGAATGAAACAAGTAAGACACAAAAATAAACTACATAAAGATTGAGCTCAGCTGAGGGAGTCGGCCTCTGGCCAGGAGGGAGCAGCTGCAGCAGGAAGGCCCGAATCCCATTGAAACAGAAAAGGGGCCATCTCTCTGCTGAAATGAAAGGGAAACAGAAAAATAATTCACCTTTAAAAGCACAGAAATGGGATGAGAGGCTAGGGGAAGGGCAGACAGGAATAAGAATTTGTGAATGAGGTGTTGGTTTTTGGTGGTTTTTTTCTGAGAGCAAGGCAGTGGCTGGTAAAATCCTCCCAGAGAGTTGTGTGATGGCATATATAAATAAATCAGACTCGCCAGAGTGGGTAAGCCCCTCCGAGCAGCTTTGTGGTGCATTCAGACTCTTGAATGAATGCTGAATATCAAGCAAACTTTCTCATATTTACCTGGGGAGATGAAGCAGATGACATACTGTACTGATGACATCATCNTGAGAGCAAGGCAGTGGCTGGTAAAATCCTCCCAGAGAGTTGTGTGATGGCATATATAAATAAATCAGACTCGCCAGAGTGGGTAAGCCCCTCCGAGCAGCTTTGTGGTGCATTCAGACTCTTGAATGAATGCTGAATATCAAGCAAACTTTCTCATATTTACCTGGGGAGATGAAGCAGATGACATACTGTACTGATGACATCATCACAGAATCACAGAATCACACAGAAAATTATGAGTTGGAAGGGACCCACAAGGATCATCTAGTCCAACTCACCATCTAATACCCATACAGCGACCGAGGGCACATCCCAGAGCATAATAACAACCTAGATGCCTCACAACCTAGCAGGCCACTCCGAGCTGGAGGGGGCCCAGGGTCATCCAGCCCTCACCCCCCAGCTAGACCAGCTAGACCATGTCACTAAGCTCCTCGTCCAGTCTTCTCTTAAACACTTCCAGGGATGGCGACTCCACCACCTCCCTGGGCAGCCCATTCCAATATGCAATTACTCTCTCCGTGAAAAACCGCTTCCTAACGTTAAGATTAAACCTCCCCTGGCGTAGCTTGAGGCTGTGCCCTCTCGTTCTGGTGTCGTCAGCCTGGAAGAAGAGGTCTACACCCATCTGGCTGCAACCTCCCCGCAGGTAGCTGTAAACAGCAATGAGGTCCCCTCTGAGCCTCCTCTTCTCCAGACTGAACAGTCCCAGTTCCTGTAGTCGCTCCTCATAGGGCCTGCCCTCCAGTCCCTTCACCATCCTCGTTGCCCTTCTCTGCACCCTCTCAAGCAGCTCAACATCCCTTTTAAACTGGGGAGCCCAGAACTGCACGCAGTA
>WEKX01002039.1:147806-209056 GCA_013390025.1 Pitta sordida
AGTAAGTCTCTGACTACCTCCTCTTGGAATACAAGGGGGTTATACTGCACCCCAGCTCCTTCCATGCCACTGCTGATCCAGTTGTCTTGCGGGCAGTTTGTTTTGTTGTTAAAAACAGAGGCGAAGTGTGCATTGAGTATTTCTGCTTTTTCCTGCCTCAATCCAGATGTGTACAGAGAGGAAAGAAAGTGTAAAATGGATATGTCACTACAAGCCAGTGTAATCCTCAATACTGAGGGTGAACATGAGGTTGAAAATCTCAACACATTGAGCTTCCACAAAAAAAAAAAAAAAAAGGCAAAAGACATAACAGAGAACAGATATCTTGAATGAAATATGTATTTATACCTTGTAGAAAATATACTATGCACAGTAAGTTAATGTCATCAGTGTCACAGCAGAAAGTTATACTACACTTTGTAAGTCTATAATTTAGATGTAGGCTGGAGGAGAAGCAAAGGGTATGGAGAGAGTATTTCAACTAAAAGTCCACAAGGAGGTTACTTAGAAAGATCCTGTATTTTGGATGTGTCAGATCACTTTACTGCTGTTAAAAGAAAGATGTCCCACTTCAAGAACTGTTCCAGTCTTATAGTACTAGAATTGTAGGGTTTGGGGCCCTGCATTGGAAGGCAAGGAAAATTTTCAAGTGTATGTATCTAATGAATATAGAAGTAAAATACTCTCTTTAAAGTCTGCTGGACTGCAGCCCCTATTTCTCCCCATTCCTAACCTGTCTTACTGATTCTTACTAAATGAGATGCGAGACCTTTTCCTTCTTCAGGTGAGCATTTCTAGCTCCAGCCAGACTATATAAGACATTCTGACTCGGAGTGGCCTGCTAGACTGTGAGGGAACTAGGTTTGTGTTACCCCTCTGGGATGTGCTTTCGGTCTCTGTACTGGTGTTAGATGGTGAGTTGGACTAGATGATCCTTGTGGGTCCCTTCCAACTCATAATATTCTGTGATTCTGTGTGTGTGTGATTTGAGATTCTTTAGTTTGATGTATCAGTAAGTCTGCCATGTCCTTGGAAAAGGGGCACTCTTGGAATATATATTATAGCATGGGAAATACAGCATACAAACTCACCTCAGGCTGTCTTCAGAAAACTCATTTGTATCTGTGGAAAAAGGAAATAAGTAATGCTGCTGTAAATCTTTCATTGATGCAATTATTATTTGGGTACATAACAGGAGGGTGATGCCACCTCCTTTTCCTTTTCTTGATCTCAAAACTACTTATACAGGTAGATGTTAATTAATTGTCAACTTATTTGAATCTTTTGGTAGTGTTTCCACTACCAGCTTTGAAGAAGTGATTTATCTTGCATGCCTTATACTGCAAAAACTTACAGCTGCACCAGAAATAACTATTTCTCAGCACTGCATAAATTGTTCCCAGATTTATACTGACAAACTATGCAAAGACATTCTGGGGTTTTGCAGTATTGTAATGCATATTGAAGCCCTTCTATAAACTATAAACATTAGGTTAAAGAATGATTGCCATTTTTGCTATTTGAAACTTTTGCAACATTTTCCCAAACTTTGGAGTACTGTTGTAAACAAACAAACAAAGCCACAGGAATGACTACAATTAGGCACTATAAACAGGCTGTGACCAGATCAAAACAAGAGCTAGCTAAATTCAAAGTTATGGTTGCATTCTTATGCAAAAGAGTTTGGTTTGTAGTCTGAATGACCTTATCCCTGCAAAGTTATGCCAGACTTTCCATCGTAGTGTTTACTGTTAGGAGCTGCCGTTAGGTGAACTGGAGGTTAGAGTATAGCCCTGAAAAGCTGTGGCTCAGATTTTACTTTGCTTCTGGCACAACACTTCACAGAGAACTACATCCCACCGTTTGAGGTAGTAACCTAATACCTGCAACCCTCTTACACCTGGTGCCTTCTCTGAGTTGTATCCTAATTTCTCAAGGTGAGCAATGTACACACACAGCCTGAGTTACAGCCCCTGCTCAGTCAAACAAGGCACCAGCAGCAAGCAGAGCACAGCATAGATAGCCAGCTCTGCAGGGGCATTAGCCCGTATTTCATCCTCCTGTGGCAGGGATACAGCAAGGAGAGACAGGGCCCCAGAGGAGCCGGTCAGTGAGGCCTGTGCAGAAGGGGATACCAGGATGATCCTGGAGCAAAGAACCCGCACAGGATGAGATGGAACCAGTGAGTCTCTAAAAGGCTTGGAAATACACAGTATACAAAAAATGATATGCTGCCTAAAAGCTTTGTGTGAATCAAGCCCTGGGTTTTCCAGCCCCACTGAGCTAGACCAATGATACCAGCTTCCCCACGTTTCAGATAATCTAGATGAATGCAACTCTGAACATGAGAAATGCAAATCTGTACAGCATGTTGAAAGAGTTGTTGTGACATGTCGCCTGTGGTGAGCAATTCCTAGCAAGTGGGAAGCCACAGTGGGTGGCAGATGTTGCCTCGGACTGATCTTCAAGGGTTGCTCCAAGCCTGAGTGCATTGCAGTAATTACATCTTGAAGAAAAATTAAATGGAAGTGGAAAGTTTTGGTTAATTATGCCAGGGCCTGGGACTGAAGAAAAGGCAGTAAAGCCTTCAGTGAAGCAAATACCCCAGAAGGGTAGTGTCACCTCAAAATCATGAGTTTCTTGCATGAGAAGAGAATGGCAAGCTTCAACAGCAGCAGAAACAGAAACATTTCTAATTTGCTTACTTCAAAATGTATTCTGTCAAACCACTGCAGAATGTTAGCTAAGCTTTTAATATCTATTTATATGGCAGAACAGATATTTTGTATATACATGCTTACTGCCTCTATATTTTTTTTTCCAGTGTCACATTTCACTGCAGTTGAAACATTTATTTTCTTTTAGTCCAACCCCAAGTTTCCATGGTTTTCTCAAGATAACACTTGAAATGTTAACTGTAGTCAAATTGTGTACAAGTTTGGTAACTGGAACATGACAAGTGAGACATAGGTAAGTTAAACTTATCTCTGGTTTTGACGTAGCTGTAGGCAAGTGCTTTCTCTTTAAGTTGTCCCAGTTCTGTGTAGTACGTTATTAAAGAACATAATCGTTGTGAGTGGATATATTAACATCCCCCCCACAGCGTGAAACAAGGCAGCATGAAGAACGTGTGGTTGAAGATGTCAGCTACAGATACTTCTCCACACACAGAACTGGAAATCCTGGTGACATTCAGCTGTTCTTGGTCTGCTGAAGTATTTCGATTTTGAAGGGATTTATTATGTTTTGGGTTTTAGTTTAATTAAGAAGATGACAGACACCTTGTAGCTTCTGTTTAGAATTTAGAGTAGATGGCTGTGTCTCTAATTGGGACATCACACAGATATGCTACAGCAAGTAACTTCAGACAAGTTTTCGCATGTGTACTGTAAGACTTGTAGTCTGGCATTGTAAGTCCTGCCACTGTATGCCCCCTCACTTTCTCTGAGAGCAGTGAAAACTGCAACATACCTGTCTGATGCTGGTACATTTTCAAAATATTCTTTAGCAAAATGAGATGAGGAGGTAGTCTTGAGACTCTTGCTGTTTCTTAAAGCCTCGCTAAGATTTTAAAAAGAAATTTTTTAACTTGTTGAAACTTTGAGGTTAAAAAAAAAATTACTGCTAAAATTACTCATTGGAAAACAAAACACACAGGGCCCCGTTCTGACTCAAAATCATGAAACATTACATGTGGGACTACTCCTGCAGAGCTAGAGTTAATAAGAATTTTATGAAGAGATTTCTGCTCTTTGCACAAGGAGAAAAAAATAGCTTTTCTCTCCAGAAAAGACTAGGCAAAGGTCTGAACTTGATACTGTGAATTTTCTCCATGGTATAGTAAGGAACAGTTGCAAACTGGTGGTAAGATCAGACCTTTAAATGGTTTCTTGAATATTGAAAATACTGAGCAAAACTGCAGGTTCAGACCTACATGAAGCTTCATGTCCCACAACAAAGTATTCTTATTTTGAGCATCTTGTGGTGACATAGTTGCTCATCCTTGTGCTAGAGCAAATGTAAGGTTTGCCTAGCCATCTAAGAAGAAACACTCTGGATGGGTTTGTGGGCACACACGCTTTTTTAAGAAGCGTGTTTAGTCAAGAAGGACCGATCATCCTTCCCCATTACCAAGCAATCAGTGATTTCATTTTTAGATATGTACGGATTTGCCCAAGACATTTGGTGTCTCTTCCTGGCCCCTCATTGCTTTTAACTACACACTATAGTTGTAAAAGGATATAGCTTTGAAGTTGTCTATGTAGGAAAGTAAAAGCCTTTTTATTCTCCCAAATAAGAGTAACCACATGAGGACCTAACGTGCTTTAAGTCACATGCAACATGCTTCATATGTCTAATTGATTTATCTTAGCTTTCCCAAATGTCCTTACACAGGCATGCCTCAATGCAGCTTGAAAGGAGGGAGTAGAGCCTTCTGGCTGAAAAGTTGATGGTAAGTAATTAAACCTAGCGGCAGTGAGAACCCCTGAGACAAAATCTTTGGCAGTTTTCTACACCATGGAGTGAGCTTGGGTCACCAAGGCCCTGTAAATAGCATCATAATGACTAGTTCCTCAGCAGGGCTAAACATGTGCTTTGAGTTTTCTAAATGATTCAAAGGCATGCTGTGAGATAACTACTGATAACAAGCAGATGTGAAGTTTGCTTCTCAAGGCAGGGAGGCTGAGGGGGAAAGTCAAGTAGATTTCAGCTTATGGTCCTTTCAAAAAGCCTAATATTTGAAGTTTTGGATTTTTTTTTCAAAGGAGGAAATCAGTTGTATCTGATGAAGGTAATGCTGTTTTGAACCAGTTGTTTTCAGGGCTCGTGAGATAACTGTAAAGAAAGCTTTCAGTGAGTTTAAACCTGAAGGCGAAAGCAAAACATTACTTCGCAGGATTAGGAATGTTGTGTGATTTAAAAATTCATTTCACATTATGTCAGTACCTTTGCAAAAAGCTTTCCTGAAACTTGGATATGCATAAGTACTTTTCTATTAGTATTTCAATGGTCCCTGAGTGTTGAAGGACACTTTCTCATACCAGACAGGAGGACACCAAACAAAGGTTCTGGGCTGATGCGCCCGTACTGGTGCAACAGAGCTGCTCAGCAGTATAGGTGTGGTAATGTCATGGTGCTGGGAATCCAGGGACAGGGTCATTGTTAACTTGGGGTTCACAGCACTGTGTTTCACAGTTCCAGGAGTGATACATTAGCAATCCTGTAGGGTGATGAATTTACGAGGTATTAAAGGAAATCTGTTGGTCCCCCCTTTCTTAGGCAGCTTTGGAATTTTGCTAGTATTGCACAAGTGGAGTAAAATATAGAAACTGCTTTTTTGACATTATTTAAAAAGTCAAAGACTATGTCAATATTTTTTTCTTAATTACAAGAGTTCTCAGCACACTGAAAGATGAGGTGAAAGCTGTTTCAGTGTTCAAGGAAAGAGTGGACTACATATTTAGTAAGAAAAGTGGTTGTAGACTTATCCACAGTGACTTTTTTGAAACACACTGGAATAGTTGTGGGAATGGAGTTTTTAAAAAAACACTTTCTCTGTGTGTTTTTGAGTTCCCTTTTAAATGGCTCACCCAGATGCCTCACAATACTTGGAAAAAAAACAGCAAAAGAAGAGTAAAAGTTTCTCCCCACCCTTCCACGAGGGGTCAGAGAGGGAGAGAAATGAAAATGGTCTCTGGGGACAGGATGAGAGGTCGTCATCTTAAGCTTCAGCGGGGAAAGTTTAGACTTGATATTAGGAAAAAGTTTTTTACTGAGTGATTCGGATGTGGAATGGGTTGCCTGCAGAGGTGGTTGACTCGCCAACCCTGGATGTGTTCAAGGGGAGGCTGGACGAGGTGCTGAGTGACATGATCTAGATGTAGAGGATAGCTTAGCTGGATTATAGGTTGAAGGCTGAACCCTGCTCCAGCACCCTGGTGACACGCACTGCCTTTGTGGGAGCTTGAGAGTGGAAGAAGCCAGGTCATTAGGCACAGTGGGGCCCTGGTAATAATTGAGTCCTATATGCCCAGTCAGTTGCAATATGCCCAGCCTGAGCCACTTGGATTTCTAAACATGAGTCCTGCCTGAAGCACAAGTATCAGAGCAAGAGAGAGGTAGCTGGTGTGACTTCTGGTGCCACGGGAAAACTGAGTCAGACAGACGTCTCTTCAAATACATTTAATCACAGAATAGTCTGAGTTGGAAGGGACCCGCAAGGATCATCAGGTTCAACTCTTAAACGGCACCGCTGCCTCCCTGGCAGGAATCAAATCCCTGGTCTCACGCGTGACAGGCGGGGACACTTACCACTGTTCTAAAGTGGATTGTCTAACATTAAGGGAGCAAGCATAATATATTATTAATATTTTACTTTCTCATCTTCTACTTGAAGAAGATCCCAGCATGGCTCAGGCAGCCTCTGTGCCCTCAGAAAGTCATCCATGAGGCTGTTCACACTTTGCAGCTGAATCTGTTTCTCTAAGCACAGCAGCTGCTTACTGGTGTTGTGAGATAACCCTTTTCAGCCTGACCATCAAAAATCATTCCTGTAGTCATATAGTTTGGTAGAAGTAATGGTTTTCAAGAGCACAGAATGGTTCAAAAACGCATAGGCTCGTAACTTTTCAACTAGAGCATGAGACCTGGCCTTTACATAATACAAGACACAGTTATTGCTGAATGATGCCCACTTTTTTTTCTGTAGCTAACCCTTATCTTATGAAAAGACATTCAGTCTTAATTTTAAAACTTCATGCAACAGAAAATTCATTAGATGTCTTTTCCACTATTTTCCATTGTTAGTCATCCTCTCTGATAAAAATCATCAGCTTATGTCTATTAATATGTTTAGCTTCATTGTCTACTCCATTGGTTCTTTTGATGACTTTGTTTACTAGAAAGGTGTTTATTGTCAGAAAGAGTTTTGTTTATGAACAACGCATGAATAAGTCGCCTTAGCCTCATTTTTTATAAACTGAGTAAAACTTATATTAAGGCAGGCTTTCATAATCCTTTCATCTGTACTGTCCAACCCAGTACTGCATTTCTGTTTTTCAATGAGCAGATGCAGAAATGACATAAACTATTCCAGTACCATCACCAGACACAGTTATACCACATCTCTTACTTTTGTTTACAGACCTAGCCATTGCATTTTCTCTCTCCTCAGTTACAGGGTTTCCTACAGTCAGGCTCTGATGGTTACCCTCAGTGCTGTCACCACTTGCTGAAACACAGGCACCTATCCGTCCTACATGACTGGGCTCTTGCCTTTTATATTTACTTGGCAGTATTTTAAAAGAAGACAATGTTGCATGAGCAAAGTCAGTTGCCTCACAATCAAGCTGCTTTGTAGATCTGACTCCTCTGTATTTTCCAAAGTTTGTGTCCTCTGGTGGGGTTTTCAGCTATGACTCACAGGCTATGGTGAACCCTGCTAAGGACCCACCGCAGTTGCTAGATATTTTATGCTGTACAGACATATTCTCAAAATCCTCATGCATCTTGTCCTCTTTCAACAGCCAAGTGGGCTTGAGGTCTGTACAAAAGCTCTTCTGACAACTGCAGCCTTCAGATAACAAGTTTATCAGCATTCTGGTAACTGTCTTTTGATAGACAGTCAACATCTGTTTCTGTCACAGCCTCTTTACATGACATGATGTTATGTGGGGAAGGCAGATACTGCTCCTGAGCCTTTGTTGAAGTGGTATTGCTGTGAAAATTGGTGGATTACTGTCTGCTGCTCTTTCAGGGATTGAGAGAGGGGAATGTTAGAGTGGTGTTTTTCTTAACATACTTTGTAGTGTTTTACAAGCCCTCACTGCCAGACTCCACGTAGCTTAGGTATAATTGTATACTCACCAAGTCATTTATAATACACCATCCAAATCATACTGTATTCAGTACATTCAGTCTTTGTCCAGAATTGCTTCCAGGTTACAGACAGGGATGTACATGACATGAGCAAACCCAGAAGGCGACCAGGTGACAGATTCATCTCGAGGGCACTGGGATCTCTTCTCTCAGGCTGACGACACCAGAACAAGAGGACATGGCCTTAAGCTACGCCAGGGGAGGTTTAGACTGGATGTTAGGAAGAGGTTTTTCACAGAGAGAGTGATCTCTCAGTGGAATGGTTTGCCCAGGGAGGTGGTGGAGTTGCCGCCCCTGGAGGTGTTTAAGAGAAGATTCAACGAGGAGCTTAGTGACATGGTCTAGTTGGTGGGAGGCTTGGATAGATGGAGCATGATGTCCATGGTTCCACGCTTTTGGGCCTGATCCCTGGGGGGGCATTTGCTTGGGAGTTGGACTAGATTATCCTGTGGGTCCCTTCCAACTCAGAATAACCTGTGAACCTGTGAACTTCTGCAGGGAAGTAGGAGGGGGGAGAATGTGATGGAGCAGGTCTGGGTCTCTGTCCAAAGGGACCAGGTGCTGTTTGGCTCGTGAGAGAGAGATTCCCTTGTGCCTCAGAAGTTTTACAAGTGAAAGGAGGGAGTGGAAGGACATGGTGTGAGAAGAGATACATTAGGAGTGGGAGGATGCTCCTAAGTATCTCTGGAGCAACTGACACACCCATGTTTGTGCTGTGGAGACGGGAAAGAGGGATGTGGCAGTGGGGTGCAGGAAATATAATGGAGTCAGATGGGAGAAAGGGAAGTAGTGATTGCCTTGGATCTCTTCTAGAGGAGGTCAGTAAGAAATGTAAGGAATCCAGTGGCAATCTAGGGTTGGCCAACCCAGGATCCAAAATTTCAGCAGAAAAAATGTGGAGAAAGTTCATTGTAGAAACTTTAAAAAAAATAACCTGTATGACAATGACAGCTTCACCCTGCTTTACAAATCTGAGATATGTTTATAAACCAGCAAGGAGCAAACTGTTGATAAGCACCCCTTTAAAACAACATAGAACTTCATTGTAAGTACCTATAGGAAGGCTTTCTGACAGCTCTAATCTCACATTGCACAAGGCTTTAGCTATCACAGGGAGAGCTGGAATTGCTGAGCAGATAAGAAACATACTGCACAGGTAGGTGGGATAGCAGCAGAGATGGTGTGTAGTATCTAGCCATGTGTATGTTCATATAGGGGATCTTAGATGTGTGATAGGCACAGCAGGTAAAATGTATCTGGGTAATTCTCAGGGTACTTATGAGGGGAAAGATAAGAAATTGGAGAAGACTGAAGATAACTGGATAGTGAGTTACTGCACAACATGTGAGACAGTTTTTACCTCATCTGGCTAAAATTCAGTGTCTGGTTTTGGGATAGTAGAACTTCTGGGCTTGGCTTCTACAGTCGTATTTCAGCAGTAAAGCTTTAATTATATGTATTATATTCTAGTGCTGCTCTGTTTTCAGTTGTACCAATTTAGATCTAGAGTTACAACACTGAACTTATCCTGGGTTACATTGATGTAGGAGTTGAGAATTTGTCTCAGAAGATAAAATTTGCTCAGGAAAGCAGAAAATTCCACGGAAAACCTCCTGTTAGGCCTTTGCTCAGTGTATCTCAGCATTAGAGGGACCACATATTTCAAAGTACTATCTTCTGGGAGTCAAATTTTGTTTCTGTGCTACTTAATATGACCAGCATGACTGGCAGTCTATATTTAAATTACAAAAGAGTAAATAGAAAAAAGCATAGTAAAAATTTCACCAGTAAGCAAAACAGAATACTGTAGAACTGGTCAATGTTGCATATATTACAGCTGAAAATTGGGTTATGCTAAAAATCTAAATTTGAAGATAAATTATTGTGAATAAAGAATTTTTTGTTGGAAAAAATGTCACACTTAAAGAAAATCTTGAGTTTTGCTTTCTGTAATTGCTGAATCACAGGTTGCTTTTTCTCATGAATTCCATGTTTGTCCCAAATGTGTAGATTTCTTTTTCTAGAGCTTTTGTTTTCACTCTCTCCAGCCAATTTTTGATTGAGAGAAGTAAACTAGTGGGATTAATCCAGAATCTTCAAAACAGGGATCTTGGCTTTATGGTAATAATAGACCAAATTTCAAAAGAGCTGAACTACCACCAAATTCAGTTAACCGCCTACTCACGTATTTAATGTTAAACTGTTTCTTTGATGAATGGTCCCAGTTTCAATAGGAATTCCCAGGTAATTTTGAAATGTAGGCTGTTTATTTAGTAGCTCCCCTGAACCTGGAAGTGCTTTACGTTCCTGTGATGCAAGAGCAGCTCTTTTTCGTGTTCAACATAGAGCTGAATGGTGTGTAAATACTGAAGAAATGCTTGTCCTGCTGGCCAACATGTTGGAGGTAGAGGAATCTATATTTGAAAAACTGAGAGCAGAACTATAAAAACGTTATAATCTTCACTTTCTCCTTGTTTTTACCAGCAGTGGTGTTTTGTACTAGATATCGTGAAACTCTGTATTAGAACACATCTTTCAATAATCTATTAACTTAGAAGTCATAATACATTAATTTTGTCATCAAACAATTGCAGATTAAGGGATAAATTCTGCTGATTTCTCTGTGCCTACAGCTGCAAGTGAGCTGGCACATCTGCACTGCCACATGAATACCAGATCTGATTTATGAGGTGAATTTCCAGTACTGAAAATTATCTTAATTCATAGCAATAATATTTTAGAGCTGACTTTCAGTCTGTAATAGCTGCTAAGCAAATTCAATCTGTTTAAATAAATGTATATTCACCAAAGAGTCTTGATCAAGTAAAGGTATAAATTTTAGAAGTGATGTCTTTGGTAGGTTTTGCACATGACTGAAGGATGGGCTGTCATCTTTCCTTTGAAAAAGAGCTGAAAAGCAAGGAATGGGTGGAATCAGGAAACCAAATTTTGGTCTGAGTTTTATCCGTGTCATGACATTCACTCTGTGATACTCCACTGGAGCAGATACAAAAGTAATTGTTAATTTGGCCTCACTGCTTACAGAAAGTAAAATAGATTATACTGTGACTTATCCTGAAGATGGAGTGAGCCAATGGGAACTGGCACTGAATCCAAACACTGATCTTCAATGAAAATTCAAGGCAATTTTTTTTTTCACTTTGTAAGACTGCCGAGTACTGTTCAGATGAATGAAGAAGATACATGCCCTCAGTCTTATTTTTTTTTTAAACATATTAAGCATCCTTATTGAAGTGCAACATTGTTCATTTAAGAAGGACCCTCAGTATTACAATAGCATTTTTTCTATTAATAGGTGTCAGACTGGATTACGTATATAGTACATCTGTATATATATGTCTGGGTGGTCAGCCTTCCACAGTTTGCTGCCTACTGGATGAAGAAGGTGCTAAAACAGTAACAAACCTACAGGCTGCAGAAACACTCAGCATGAGTGTGAATATCCTTGAGCATTGCCCTGAAGCCAACATGACCACACACATTTTCTGCAGTGACTGTTTCCCTTTTGATGACAGAGTCACTGCCATGCTGCAGATTCCCAAAAATGCCTTTATCTCTTCCCCGAGGGCAGCAGTTGTGGCTGGACGCAGAGCACAAGCCACCCCTGGCTGTGACTAACCCGGTGAACGATTCAAGTTACAGCTCACAGGGAAGCAGGTTTCATGTGGCTGTAAAAGGCTGATGTGTTAATTACCTATTATGTCACAAAGAGCTGACAGAAAAAAACCATTTCTGTCTCTGTTGTCTTGCAAGTTCCCGGAACCTTTGCAGCAGGTGTAGATAAAATGAAGGTTGTAAGGAAACAGGTTTTAATGCTTAAGCTTTCATGCATGGCTGTCCAGTTCTTCTAGCAGTCTTTGAGTATATTTTATTTATTATGTCATTCATTATCCTTTTTGGTTGTACCCAGATTGTCCTGAAATGCAGCATTTAATTTATTGCTATAAGAAAGAGGTGCAAATACATACAACAGAAACCATGCTCAGCATAGGGATTGCAGGAACTGGATGGATTTCAGTAGTTTTCTCTGAATGTCAAGTGAGCTTTATCTTAAGTAGTACTTCATTAAATAGTTTCTACAAACCTGTCAAAGTTAGTCCTTTTCAATTTTCTAGAGAATGTTCCTGTTTGGCTTCCTGGTCCTAAATCCTTAGTTTCTATACTGTGTCTATTCTTAGCAGTAATTAGCATTACATATCAGCAAATTTTCATTGACTTATATGGTGGTATGTTTTAGTATGATTATCTTTTCCCAATCTGTATTAATGGACTGAAACATTGTTCTTCCCTCATACTTTTCCATTTGCTCTATATAATTTTCAAGGGGAAAGTTGCAGTTTAGCAAAAAGAGCAAGAAAATTTTAAAAAAGGGTGAAGATGAGAAATACATCTTTTCACCGCTGTATAAGAGATGTATACTTGCCTCGGTTGTTGCCTCCCCAGCTGGATACCTGTGCCCAGTCTTTGGAAAAGCAACAATGCAATTTCTCAGCAGCTGTGTTTAACATACTGGATCAAAGATAACTCACCAAAGCTCTTAGTATTTCCTGGCTGTATTACAGGGCCATGATTCAACATAATGGACTATCCATGAGCAGTTTCTCACTTTACATTAATAGAAATAAACTTTTGATTAGCCTTCTACCTTTATTCCTTTCAATTCACTTTATTTTCTTTCTTGAACAGACTTATTACATCCACTGTAAGAGAAAAAGAAATCCTCTCATATTCCAGCATACACTAAACCTTACCATTTGCTGTCTCCATCCAGTGCCATAAAACATCTGCAAGGGTTATCTGCTTGCTCCCTGTTTTAATTCTGAGCTCAGCTGGATCTGAGAGACACATCCCTCTTGGGGCAGTGAGGCATCTTGTCATCGCTGTTAATTTCCCCTAGAGACATATCTTTTCTGTGCAGCAGGCCAGAGCAGAGACGCACATATATCCATTTGTAGGGATTAGAGCCAAAGCACTTAACTACTCTGACCTCTTGTGTGTGATAGGCTGTGCGATTCTATCTAGTTACTCCTGTACGAAGTCCAATGACTTTGTTCTTGGCTAAAGCGTATCTTTTAAATGAGGAGTCAAGCTTGATCTGAAGACGTTAAAGTGCAGGGAATCCCCCGTGATATTAATTTGTTCCAGTTGTGGTCACTCCCACTGCTTTGATTTTTACTTTTTTTTTTTTCCAAGAAGAGTCTCTACCTCTGACTTGTGGCTAGGGGTGTATGTGACTCCTCCTGTATGTGCTACCCTGGAGCCAGTGGCCCTGGAGCCTCCTGATCCCACCAGGAACTGCCCTTGGTCACTAGCCCCAGGAGACCTTTTCTCTTGGTCTTGGAATGACTGGCCTGGCCCTGAGCTGTTGATCTTGTCCAGGGTTGTCCAGCCTTCAAGTCCTGTCTCCAGCATGAGAAGACTGGAATCCACGGCAATGGGTTGGGCTTTTATAGTCCATGTGTTGAGCCGAGTGTTTATCAGTGCTGTGATGTCCGAGCCCCATGCAACTGCCAGCTCACTGCAGCAAGCCAGGAAGTTGGCTCTGCCCTTTTGTCCCTAACATCATGGTGGAAATGCTTTGGTAGCCTTCATATCATCTCACCCCTGTTAAGATTTTTGGAACCACTGCTCTCCCAGCATGGCACACTGGGTTTATGATATTGTTTCCACCATACTCTCAGATACCCTGATTTTTGCTTTTCTGTATGTGGTCCCAGTTTGTCCTGTGATTCAGCTTGCTTGAATGGCTGCCCTGTACTCATCATTAAGCTAAGTTATGCACTAAGTTTTGTGTTCCCTGGAAAACCTATAAGGTTTGTGTCTGCAGCTGAGAGAGAGCAAGGAAGGATTTCCCACAAAGCTGCACACCATTTTCAGACAATGCAAAATATTATGGAGCAGCTAAGCAGTTTAAGGGCTAATGAAATCACAATTAAAAATTAAGTGCTCTTCTCTCCTCTGGCTTCTGTCCATGTACAGCAAAATTTTGACCTGAGTTTGCTCATGCACCTTGGCAGAACACTTGGAGGAATTTTCTGTAAGTATATTTAAATTTCTTCAGCAAAGCTCTCAGCAAAACAAGGAGTGGAAGAAAGAAGAACCTGCATAACACAATATACTACCCTTGCAATTTCTACAGGAGGATAACTCTTTGCTGGGCATATCCCCTCTTGTATTTTGGCACCAGGAACTACCACAATATTTATCAAGCTGTTTGATTTACTTTAGTCATATGCACAACTGCACACCAGAGTTCATCCAAAAATTTACAGACATTGATCTCACCAGTAAAAAATAGTATATAGGATATGAAGGAGATGAATGCATTACTTCACATTAAAATATTTTTGAAACTCTTTATTTTTACAGGATTAAAGCCTTGTCTAAGCTATTTAAATACAGTAAGACATGTTCAAATGAGAAAACAGGATGCTGGTTTTGCAGAACAATAAGAACATGGAAAGTAGTGAAAATCATTACTCTCTTACATGAAAAGGCTCCAGCTTGTGTTCAAAAATTTCTTCCTTGTGGAAGTTGGAATAAGATTCAGTCAGAGTATGAGGAGATATGAAGTATGCTTAACAAAAAAAAGTTAATCTTTCATTAAAAAAGGGTTCTGGTCACATTGAAAAGCAATTTGTTTGTGATGTGTGCCTTTAGCTATAGTTTATGGTTTTCAACATTTCCAGCTCTGCTTTTCAGGAGCATTTAATTCAGACATGGAAAAAATTCATTCTGGACTGAAACTTAGCATACAAGGAACTAGGCAAGAAATAAGTGTTTTAAATAAAACTGCTAAGAAACAGACCTTTTAGGAAAATATTTTTACTCTTAATATGTGAAAATTATTTTTCAGCTTATTAGTTATAAACCTTAGAGCAGTACAGGGACTAAGTGCTGTTGGATTCCGAAGACACAAGGAAGAGTTATTTTGTATTTTATTGGATTTTCCTTAAATAGGTTATGGTGCTATGTGTTAATTTTTTTAATGCAAAGTTTCCATGAAGCTGCCAGTTTGGCTGCTTCACCTGTGCTTCTGTTTTATGCTTTTAGCTTGACATGGAATAAAAAACATTTTCCAGCTCCCTGGCTGAGTGATACACCTGCACTGTTATAAACTGCATGTAGGTCTGTGGAAGCCAGAGAGATTGCATTTGTGTAACTGAAATTGTGATAAGGGACACGAGTGTTTAGTGTAGTTTAGTGCTAAAAACATTTGACACTTGCATTGAGCAAATAAATTACAGTGTCTCCATGCTTAGATTGAAAGTCTGTGGGTCAAGGGTGTGTTGTATTTCTCTGTTGGAGTTCAAAAGAGCAGCTGCAAAGAATGGCATAAATAGCAGCAGATATTGACTTTTTTGAGAGTGAAAAGGCAAGATATATTGAACCTGAAGTTGAATATTGACCCCAGATCTGTTTCAGTCTTTTTTGTTTTTTTCTTCAAGACCAAATAAATCTTGGCATTTGGAAAAAAATAAGATTGGAAAAGCAAATTCAGATTTGACACAAAGGTGGTCAATTCTACTACTTTCTAAGTTCTTGCCACATTTTACAGAACATACAGAAACAGACCATTTTCTTTGTATTTTCTTTCATCTGGTATATCATATGAAAATAGGGAAACTGGGGAGATTTAGACTGGACATTAGAAGGAACTTTTTCACAGAGAGGGTGATCTCTCAGTGGAATGGGCTGCCCAAGGAGGTGGTGGAGTCACCGTCCCTAGAGGTCTTTAAGAAAAGGTTGGATGATGTACTTGCTGGCATGACTTAGATATTAGGGTAGTGTGTTATAGGTAGGATGTTGTGTTGGTAGCAGGATGGCAACAGGTTAGGGAACTGGTTTGGCTAGGTTAGGTAATAGGTGATAGGTTGGACTTGATGATCTCTATGGTCTTTTCCAACCTTACTGATTCTGTGATTCTTCAAAAAGTTAAAGGTGTGATACAGTTGCAAGAAGAAGAACATTGGAAACCAGTTAAAAAGTTGTAAGGCAGATAGGTAGGTTTGCAGTCCAAAAGTCTTTGGCATTAACTTCAGGCAGAATAATTTGTCAGAATAAATTTACACATCTCAATTGTTTGAGCTCACTCAAATACCTTCTTCCCTTTTCCTTGAATGGTTGCTCTCCAAATTTGCAGTTACTTGGGGGTGCTTTCACTGAAATACAAGCTAATACTTGTGTTTAGGTTGCTTTTTCTTTACATAGGATTGTACCTTTCTCAAGAATTTTAAATAATATATCTGCATGACAAGCAGGAGTAAAAAAAAAATCCCAAGGTCTCCCTTACAACTTCTTGTCTAAATTAAAATTTAAAAATTCCCGCTTGTAACTCTAGATTTATGCATTGTGCCTCTTAATTAAAATGTCCTTGGATTTTCTCTCCATTAAAATACATATATTTTATCAGGAAAAGTTCAAAGTTTTTTATTTAGGGTATCTTCTGGGGAAGAAAAGTACATATTTAGTTCAATTTGAATTTTTCGCTGTCAACCTCAATCCCCTGATAAAATTTGTAGCAATGAGCCTGAAACGCCTGGTCAGACTTGATTCTTACCAGGCTTCAGACTTGTAAGTCATACTTAAGTCTTGACTTTAAGTCAGACTTAAAAGACTTAAGTCATATGAGGAGCGACTGAGGCAGCTATTGTCTAAACCGTGGCACTAATTGCCTCATCCAGCCTACTCTTAAACACCTCCAGGGATGGTGACTCCACCACCTCCCTGGGCAGACCATTCCAATGAGCGATCACTCTCTCTGTGAAANCTATAGTGGTCTGGGTGTCTTTCTGCATGGCTTTTCCTCACTTGTAACTAGCAAATTTAAATCAGCACTTCCCTGTGTTTGTCAAGACAATGCTATTTTGCTTATTGCTTTATTAGGGGGGAAACCATGAATTGAATTCATCAACCAAAGTTCCACATCTGTACAGGAAATTTCTTGTAGCAATATTCAGAATAAAAATTTCCTCACTAGATAAGAGTGAATATTAAGCAGGGGAAAATCACAAACATTGTGATGATATTATGTGGAAAAAATCCATTTGTCAGGTCTGTTTGCTCCTTACCTTGCACAGTCATTGCACACTGGCAGAAGTGTTTGAAAAAATGTTCTAGTTGCCTGGGGAATTCATTCTAACTTTGCTTTTTATCCAGGTAATTGGATGCTAGTGAGGTGTGTATGACCCAGAGTTAGGGAAAGCTCAGGAGCTGGAGATACTACAGGGCACAAGGAGAAGAGAAAGTGAGGAAAGGGGAGAACAGAATGAGAAAACTGAAAGATGGGAGCTGCGTTGGGTCACAGTCCTTCCTCTAAACCTAGATATCCAGCTTCACAGGGGTAAACTTCCACTTTGAAAAGATACAATTCAGGAAAATTAGGCAGAGACTAAGGTGGGTTGGGGGAGGTTGGTTAGGTTCGAGGATGGAAACAGGATTTATTTTCTCTGTCATCAAGCATGCAATATTTCTGTGGAAAAAGTCCTACCTTTTGAAAGTGGTTTTAGATGGGCAATGAGGTGAAAAATAAATCCTGGCCCTGCCAACCCCTCTCCTTTGGAGGTGATTTAATGCCAAGTCTCAATTCAGTTGAGGGGAGTAAGGCAGCACACTTCCAGAGGAGCAGCATTTATACCTAGACATAATTTCTCTCCTGTAGTCAAACATGTAGCCTCAGGAGATTAGGAATGAGTTTACAGCCAGTAGATTTGTGACCATGAGCTATGTTCAACTCAATGCCTGTGGGGATTCCTGCTTCTTGGTTTGGTGTGTCAGATAGGCTGTCTTGATACCACATGGAAATGGCTAATCAGAGGTGGCAATTCGTATTCATAGCCATAAGTAAAGGAGTACAGCAGGCTTTTTTATACCTAGTGTGTTTTCTGCACTGTTTCTTTTTGAGGTCCTACTGCATTCTTCCTTGTGGCCCTCTTCATTTTGGGATTTGCCTTCCAAATAAGAGGTCTATGTAACCACTAAGTAGCCAGCATAAATAGAAATACTTTCACTGCTTCTTTTATGTGCACATTAGTCTTTTAAATTCCAAGTACTGTCCTCAGATAGATTTTTCAGTTGGAAAAGAGGTAATTTGTCTATTGGAATGTTTCTTAATAAAGGCAACAGAAGCCTTACCACTGAATCCAGCAAAGGATATATAGAGGTCTATATATTAATTCTAGGCATCAAATCTTTATTAACCTTTTTCAATTTTGTTAATGACAGCGTGTCATTGGAGCATTCCAGCTGTAACATCTAACAAAAACTGTAGATACAGCTAGATCTGCAGATGTGCTTTTCCACATGAAGTTAGGCATACTTGTTCATAGTCTGCAGACAATTATTTTTTTCCTTTCCGAAAGCCTCATCAAAAGTATATCTGTTCTTTTCCTAAATGGACAAAGATAAATACAACTTTAATGTCATCAGTTGTGAAACTTTTGTTGCTCTCCACTAGGTAGTAGATGAGAGGAAAAAACCTGATGAGAAGGGCATGCAGTGTTCTGACTACTAAGTGAAAATTGCTTTAGATTCATATGAGAGACTAGTGTTTAAGAGCACACTTTTCTGTGACGTGGGATTTTATAATGCTCTTAAACAAATAACCTGCCTCAACAGTGTCAGGGGTGCATGTGTGCACAGAAACTGACGTAGAACAGATGGCTGCAAAATACTCCCATATAACTTGTGAAGGTACATTAAAAAATAAAATTCTGTAGATAACTGGAATAGCATTTGTGGCTACATTAGTGAATACAGAAATATTGCCTTGTTGTGCATGGCTGGAGTCTTCATTTGATGAGTGTGAGATTTTCTTGTTCTTTAAAACAGTGATCCAATATTTTTAGCATTAAAGTTAAAGGTTGCAGAAGTTAGTAAGAACACCAGGTGAAAGCTTCCTGGGAAGAGAATCATTTTTCCCCTGTGCTCTGGATGACTTCATCGTGTCCTCGGTGAGTTGTCCTGCAGTACAGGTGTCACTGCCATTCATATCAACACATACTATGCTCACAGCCCAGGACAAAATCACATTGTCCTCTCAAAGAACTGTATCTCAAAAGCCACAAAGTGTGGAATTACTCTTTGTTTTCTACCTGCCATTTAACACCTAAATACTCTGTTACAAAATTAGAGAATGTTAGAGAAAATACACACTTTGAGTGTGTATTTTTTTTCCTTTCTTTCTCCTTTCAGTTGAATGTAGTTTGACTTAAGATTAAAAATATTGTACCTTGGTCATCAAATTATACCATCTTAATTAGGAGCTATGTATATTTAGGAAAAGTATCTATTTCAGAATGGAAGGCCTGTACTTAGACAGAAAAGGCATTACTTCACCATTTGGCACAACTGTGAAGGAGAGTTCCCCTCTGTGACTTTGCTAATCCTTTCTTACCTCTGGTTTTATTTAATTCATTGAATGGAATATCTTCAGATTATCTTTGGAAGCTGTTTCACAAACCAAAGATCTGTCTTTGATCTCCCTAAAGGTCTTGGTATGTTTCTTCTTGCAAGTCAGTCTAAATTTTTCTCTTTTGAGGCTCTTCATTGTGATGTGTCATCGCTGTCTTGCCTGTCACTGAGCAGGTCTTTAATTCATACATAATTTCTATCTTCTTTTAAGTGTTCTAGTTTTTCTCTCATCTTCTGAACAGCCTAACTAGATTATTGGGTTTAGTTCCAGAGACATGCTGTGAGTGATCCCTTGCTTGATTTTCAGTAACCGAGGATAGACACATCTCTTCTGTTCCAGACAGTTATTGAAAAGCACCAGCACTTCCTGAGTTTTGTTCTGGTTTGAGTTTGTCTTTAAATCTAATAGCCATGGGATGCTGGACCCTCGGTGGTGTGGTATTCTTACAGCTTTGCTATGGCTGGAAGTTAAGCCATTGCAAATCCATGATTTTTCATAGAGTTTACCACACTGGTCCTTCAGTTCGGTTCATAATATTTGCCTAACATACAGACACTCAGCAGTCTTTGCTGAGGCTGTGTTGTGGTTGGGCTTTTTGTATCCTTTCAATTAAAATATTTAGTGTTTAATCACAGTGGGACATTGTTTGGTAATACTATATAATTAAACGGTGATGGTTGCTGAAGTGTGTAATTAGGATTTCTGACAATTCATTGTGAATCTTTGGTCTGCTGCAAAGAAGAACAAAGCCAGAGAGAAAATGCTGGCTGGGTTATATAAATAAGTGAGAGATGATGGTCAGGCTGAAAATTAGGGTTCTCTCCTCCTTTAATGAAAGGGTTTGTGTACATTACATAGAATAAAGTATTTCTTGGGTTGAAAGCTTTCCAGAGATAATAGTGTTGGCCCTCTGAGGCTCTTTATTATGTCAGATGTGGGGTTTGGATTTACGAGAAGTGGACGCTGCCTCCAGTACACTCAGTTTGGTGGAGTAGAATTTGCCTGACCTCCCCTGCATTCAGAGTTTTGGGGTGCAACGTGCAGATCATCAAGGGTTGAGTTTTTCCAGGGTGTCCCAGAGAACGAAATCCCTCATATTTACTGAAATATCCTGAGCTCTTGGGACAAAGTGCCCCCCTTCAGTTTCAGGGGATAAGGGACATGATGAAAACTGTGAGGCCCAGGCCCAGCATTGCCCCCTCAGAGTTGCTCTGTAGAGGGAGGACTATGAAAAGTTCGGTAAATGATGAATTATTCTATTGTCTTAAGCCTCAGAGAACAACTCCTCCCCCGCTTTTATTTTTTGACTGGAATATGCTGTTCCCCTAAAATGCAAGCTGAAAGTCTCACATCATTACATAGCTTCAAGAATCATAGAACAGTTTGATTTGCAAGGGGCCTTTAAAGCTAATCATCTAGTCCAACTCCCCTGCAATGAGCAGGGACATCTTCATCTAGATCAGGTTACTCAGAGCCCTGTCCATCCCTGGGTGTTTCCAGGGGTGGGACATCTTCCACCTCTCTAGACAAACTTACAGTGTTTCACCACTCTAATTGTAAAAAACCCTTCTTTCTCATGTCTGATCTGAATTTACCCTCTTTTAGTTTAAAGCCATTACCCTTTGTCCTATCACAACAGGTCCTGCAAAAAAGTTTGTCGCAGTCTTTCTTATAAACCCTTTAAGTATGAAAGGCCACAATAAGGTCTCCCTGGAATCTTCTCTTCTCCAGGCTGAACAGCCCCAACTTTCTCAGCCTGTTGTCACAGGAGAGGTGGTCCAGCCCTTTGATCATCTTTGTAGTCTCCTGTTGGCCCACTCCAACAGGCCCATGTCCTTGCTGTGCTATGGACCCCAGAACTGTGTGCAGGTGGGGTCTCACCAGAATGGAGTAGAGAGGCAGAATCACCTTCCTCAACCTGCTAGCCACACTTCTGATGCTGCCAAGGATACAGTTGTCCTTCTGGGCTGCAGGTGCATATTGCCATTTCATGTCCAGCCTCTCATCCACCAGCACTCCCAAGTCTTCTTAGCAGGGCTGCTCTCAATCTGTTCATCCCCCCAGCCTGTATTGATACCAGGGATTGCCCCAAACTTGCACTTGAAAAGAAAGGCGCGCCAGGGTGAATAAGAAATCCCACAGTGTGACATTCAGGATAAAAACACAGGAACTGGTACTACTGGCCATGGCAGGGGTTGCACAGCATTGTGAGGCACAAATTCTCAGATTGGGGTTTTGAGGTGTATTTCCTCCTGTCCAAAGGTTACATTTACACTAGCTGTATAGCAGGGCAATTAGATTATGTAGAAGACTGTAGAAATCTGTGAAGATGGAGTAGTTTGGGTTTGGTCTAGTTATTAATATATGAAAAAAGAAGCACGGTGTCTTGCAGTGTTTACTTGAAATAGAGAGTGGCTCTTTCAGCCTCTGTCTTGCAGCCATGCTTCATGATATTCCACCCTGGCATAGGAAAACTGGCACAAGTTAGGTGAGAACATAGCCACTGCTTAGATTTCAAGCTTAACTGATATAATTACTTCCTGATAAATAACCAGAAACCTTTTCAAAACAAGCATAGCTTGCATTTATCCCTGTTTGATTACAAAACCAGAGGCAAAACTAGCAAATTCCAGAATCAGTTTGTGTTAAATGCTGTATTTTTTCCAATGGCACAGTAAAAATCTGATAGTGAAGTTAAACAGGCTGTTGCAATCCACCTGTCCACAAGCCAGCACTGCACTACTTGGGTGAGCAGGACAATTGCCATTGCGGAGACAGGGTTTGTCAAGACTGTGGAATGGAAGGAAGGCTGGCACTCACATTTCCCCTGGGGCCAAATGGAAAGGAAATCATGGCAAGGAGTGAAGAAGGGCCGCAGAGAGAATTTGGTAGTACCACCCCTGTTTTATCATGTACAATGAAGGGCTTTGGTTTGCCTGGTCACGAGCTCTCCCCACAAAGCCCAGGGGATGAACACATACACATGTGGTGTGAGGAATGGCTCAGTTTGAATAAAGGCTCTCCCAAACCATGCACTTCATGACAGTACCTGAGGGCTCTGCACTCCCGTGCACACTAGTCATGCAATAACCATGATGTTTGCTCTTTTAGCCACACTTACCCTCAAGAGGGCTTGTCCAGCAGCATTTAGGTCACAAAACCAGAGAGACTGGGCACCGTGCAGCAGTTAGAAGGGCAGCTGCTTAGAGAAACCTCAGTATATGCCGTGCTTGCCATGGCTGCAACCTCATGTAAAGTCCATCTGATAACTTGGGGATGGACATGGACCTTTACACATTAGCTAGGGGGTTTATTTATAATTCGTTCAAGTTACAGCTTTTACTGTGTAAAAATAGACTCTAAATGGAAGAAATTAGTTTTATCTCAATGTAATAATTCGAAAAGGCTTATACCAGTCTCAATTTCCGCCGTCTATAAACATTATAAAGGATGAAAGTGGGTTATTCATATGGAGCCATCCAACCATCAGTTTTGCTGACTGCAGCAAAAGTATTCATGGAGGATGACAGGAATTGTTTTCATGAAGGGTAGGTTAATAACCTGTAAAAGCACACAGAAAAGAAGACAAAAATCTCACTTTGAATTTTGTGGCTGTCTGGATCCAGTAATCTCAAAGCTACACAAAGTTTATTGTTGTCAAAGATGCATCTGCTTTTGATTTGAGTGTGCTAATGTAATATGCTGGAGTTTTGTCATTACCAAAGCTTCTCTGTAAAAAAGCATACACACATACATATTTTTCTATCTATTTCAACATGAATGTGTATGTGTATATATATGTACACACTTACATGCCTGAATTTTAAAATCCCCTCTATCCTATGAGACAAACTTACTTTCATAATTGCTAGTCATGCATATTAGTAAAAACCTGCCATTTTGTCGTTGACTGCCTGAATTTAAGCATATATAGCCAGGTTTTTCATAGCATTTAGTTATTTAAACCTAGAGATGGATTCCCCATGGGATCATCTACTTTTGCTAGTGAGATAGGCACCTACTGGCAGCTTGTTGCAACTCTTCATGATTAAGTACATATTGGTATTTGACTCCTACTTACATGTTGAATTACAGAATGGTTTGAGTTGGAAATGAACTTAAAGATCATGTAGTTTCAGACATGGCAGGGACACTTTCCTAGGGCAGGAGGGTTGGGATTAGATGCCTGTAGTTTGCTCAGGCCCCTTTAAATAGACCTACTGCTCATCAGTTTTGAAAACATTAGCTTTAAGAAATTTATCATTGGAATGCTGCAACTACTAGGCTTGTAGTCTTCCTTCCAAAATTCAAGAGATATGTCTTTTCAGTGAATCACACCAGGGAAAACTCCTCTGAATTAATGTATTTTCATTTCCTGCACTACATTTCTTCATCTTGTCAGTACATGAAGGGACCCTTGCATCTATGTCAAAACTGATTCTCTAGCAGAAATATTATGAGGCCGTCTATGACCCTGCAACAACAGCCAAGAAAAGAACACAGAGGCAAATATTCCTAAGAGAACTATTCAGGAAAAAAGGTGTGTGTGCATGTCATATTCCAGTGTTCAAAATTGTTCTCTTGAAGCATAATATAGTTGAGGAGTCGAACATTTTGTAAAGTAGTTAATCCATATCAAAGGGCAAAAATATTTAAGTCTCCCATTAAAAACCATGGAACAACAACAACAAAAACAAAACCAAAACCAAACAAACAAAACCCAAAAAGCCCGTCTTCTCCTTCAACAAAACCTCATCGGAGCTCAAAAGGAATCTGCAGATGTATACCCCCTGTGTGAGAACAAAGTCTTCAGTCACCGGAATGCAATGCTATAAAAACAAATACTACAAAGCCTGGTAACAGGGGGATGTCTCACTTGCATATTTTTTTGTGACCATCTTGGTTTGCAGAGAAGGGGGTCCCCAAAGCATGTGAGCCAGCAGGATCTCTTTGTACTAGGTTGCTGTCTGTTTGGCCAGATGTCTTCCCAACAGTGAGGCAGAAAAACCAGAGCTCTTATTTAAATAGGTTGGGGAAAGGAATGGGAAAAAGCATGTGTCCAGTGAAATGAGGCACATTATGTCCCAGCTGATATTTATTAAACATTGATGAAATCGGCAATGAGAAATGCACATCATGTGAAAGTGACCCTGGCTCCCTGGGTTTGAAAGTCAGTGACAAATGTCTGGGAGCAGACCAACCGTTGAAAACACATGTAGAGGACAGAGAGGAATCTGCTGCATCAGGAGTACCACTGACGAATGGAGAAGAGCTGACTTCCACTAAGAACCCCCTTTTGCAGGTTTTACATATGTTCTGTCAATGGGATGGGTGTTGTGTAGGGTCTTTCTCTGTCCATTTATGTTACAGCTTTCTAGATGAGATGTGATACATCTGGAAAAACACTGCATTTTGTGTAAGCCATGACAGCAAGCAGTTGAATGAATAAAACTGGGGAAGTGTTTTCAAATTAAAGCTTGATAATGGGCTCCTTCAAACCTTGACTCTCAGGTTTTGTGGTAAACTTGCAAGGTTTTATGCCAGCCTGCTGGGGCTTGTGTAAAGCATTTTTAATTGTCTCCCATTTGTTGTTGCTTAATGTTCTGGCTACCACATCCTTTCAGGGCAAATTTTCAATAAAAATCTGTCCTCACAGCATGGACTAAATGCATCTCTTATAACAGAAAATCTTATTTGATTATGATCCTTAAGCAGGGTAGTGGGGAAGAGTAACAGGGCGAGTTGATGTCAGGTGGTGGAGCCCCAGCTATCCTTAGTGTATCCCTATACAGAAAGAGTTGCATTTCTTGTGTTTGCCTTTGCTTATAGCCTGAATTATTTCACTGCACAAAAGGACATAACGAGTCTTCCAAACATTTCCTTCAGGGTACCTCTATATTTAGTATTTTGTTGTAAATTTTATGCTTAGTAAACTAGAAAATCGGTTACTAGCAACAGAGTTAAGCACTACATATTTGCAATAAAGAAAAAATTTAATAGCTCTGTGTCCATCTCTAGAAAAAGGAAAACAAAGGAGCCTGTTAGAGCTCCCTGGATTTTCACTCCAGCCCTAGACCTGGCCCACATTAAATGAGCGTAGCGGGGGTTCAATGGCAATCAGATGGAGTTTTAGGCTGACAGGCAGAAAGACCGAGCAAGCAATGCTATACAAAGTTCCAGCCCAGCTCAGTTAATGGAATCACTCTAACCTATATGATCACTTTAGTATGCTGTGTTTGTGTTATTGATACCAACAGTGCTGGACTGTTACAGGATGGAAAGGTCTGGCTTTTGTTGGGGTGCTGTTCTGATGTCAGTTTGAAATACACTGAAAGTAAAAGTTCCAAAAAGCCGAAGTGCTGTTTTATTGAATCACGGATAGAGAAGGCTGAGACAAGTGAAACTCGATCCTTATGAAGCACTGGGACATGCATGATGTCTGATGTGAACTGCAGTACATCCAGTGACATCAGTGAAGTTTCAGCTCATTACCCTACCCAGGAAGCCGGAGTATGGTGACAGAAAGCAGGTCATGTCATAAAATGAGTAATCTTAATATGAGACAGTTATCAAGTGAAACATTTCTGTGTGCAATTGCTGTCAAAGGCTTTGTTTTTATTTCGGCCTTTCTCTGTGTTTTGTACCTCTGCAGTCCATCAGTCTTTCATGATAAGGATCTCGTCCTGCTTCAATTACATTAAAATAAGGAGGATCAAGCTTTCTGTTATCTATGTATTTAGAAGGTGAATGTGATGTGAGTTTTGCCCCAAGCTTCTTGTGGTTTTTGATAAGTGGGATTTTCAAAGACTTATCATAATGGAATCTGAATTTTAAACCCTTCAGGGAAGCAACCTTACATTCAGTGCAGAGGGGCTCATTGAGCCGCATTAGTACCAGCCAGGAGCAGCAAAATGATGCTTCAGATACCATGAGTTCCCACTGTGAAATAATTTCAGTCTCTGAATACCTATTGCAAACCTTGGAAAACAGCATTTTCTTGCTTTTTCAGCAGTCAGAGCTTCCTCACTAGCAAATTCCTTGAGATTGTCAACCAAACAAAGAAAGCCATCCCACACATCAAGACCAATAAGCAAACTTGGCTAATGAATTATGAACCCTTCACCTTTTCTTTTGCGATGCAGGAGCTATCAGCCTTCCAAATCCGAGTGACCAATAGATGGGTTATACAACTGCCTGTGTCTATGCCAGCTCCCATCCTTCTCACCTCATAGGCAGGAGAAGCCTTTTCCCTCTACAGTTTCCATTCTTGGGTTTATGCTTACAAAGCTTTGTCTCATTTTCCTCTAGTATCCCCATTCCTGAGAAAAGAACCAGATGTTCCCAACTTATCTTATGCCTAAACCCAAAGGAACACAAATCTATGACATTGCTTTCATCACATGGCAGCAGAATGTGATGTCACAGTTGAAAAGTTTAGAAAAAACATGTGATGATGTAATGTGGCAAGTGGGCTGACCTGTGAGAGACACATTTCTGCCTTAACAGCTGTTATAGATGTGGAGAGTATTGAGAATATTGTGTATATTCACCATAGCAAATAAACTTGAGTTGCTACAATATGGTAATCCCTCCTCCTTCAAGTACCTTGGTTTTAAGGAAGTCACTGGAAAATGCTTTTCTTTGATAGAGAAATACAGTTGACTTAACTCCACGTGTTGGTCACCCATCTTCCCTGAACCCAGGGGGAGTGACCCATGCTTTTCTCTTAAACAATTTTTAAAAACACTGTGCAGAAGGTCATGGGTTTCAAAAAGTGCAATCATCTGTGGGTTAGGCCTTCGGGGAAATAAAATTTACTCATAAAAAGCTACAGAGCAAGTTTTGATTAGTTAAGTAATCTGGTACATAGAATTTATTAGAGCTCAAAGCTTTCCTGTGGGACTCCCCTAATAGTACACAAATAGAGTGAAATATCAAAGAACTGCATTTTCTAACAGACACAGGAAGTTACATTAATCCTGGCCCGCTTAACATCCCTTGGAAAGAGAGATAAATCCCGCCCATATGTTACAGCACAATGGTCTAGTTTTCAGGTTTTTACACATTTATGTTTCTAATTAATATTCAATGCTTCCAACACTCTCAAGCAGTTCTTGAGGAGCACATGGACATAAGAGGGAAATTGCTTCCCTAATAGACTCAAAGATATCAAGCCGTTCTGCAAAAAGCTAAAATATAAAATACATAGTAATGGCCTCTTCGCTTTCATCAGATTGAGACCCTTTTTCTTAAGATTGTCCACAAGGGAAATTCACCAGTTTTTTTCTGTGGATGTACCAATGGCTTTATTAGTAAAACACCCATTCTTTTCTGTGGAAATAGAATTCTTCAAACTCCCAAAATAAGAAAAAATCTCTCTTGTAACGGAAAGACAGCGTTCTTACAGTAACCATTTGTAGCAATTGTTACAAAGCATGACCAGTACTCCTACCAGGTTTTCACAATGCTATTTTATTTTTATGTTTTCCTCCTGCTAGAGTATTTACTGTCTCCTACTGCCCCTATAGGGAGATTGAATGCTAGGGAAGAGCTGCTGCAGTGTGATGCCTAACAGAGAAGATTCTTATAAACATGTGATTTCCAGAGCTCACCATAGTCTTGTTAGCAGAATAAGAAAATAGCTCTGTCTCTCAGGAAAGCCACAGGTTTTCCAGTGAAGTAGAGCCTACTTCTGTTCCCCATGCTAAAGTCCCAAGTGACTGTTTCACTGAACTGATCATTTAACCACTGTGAAGGCTATCCTGGCAGCATAGGCAAAAAGGCACCCATAGATCATGTGTTTACATAAATAATTTGTTCTTTAGGGAAAAAAAAGGAGAACATACAGGGAGATAAAACCAGAAATGTGTCCTTTACCATTGTTTTAAATTTGTTTAAACTTTCTTTTGCAGGTATTCAAGAGGGGAGTCAATGTACCAAGTGTAAAAATAACTGGGCACTGAAGTTTTCCATCATCTTATTGTATATTTTGTGTGCCCTGTTAACAATCACAGTAGCCATTCTGGGATACAAAGGTATGTATGCATTGACCCCTATATTTCACTTTCAGACAAGCATCCAAGCACATTGTCATATATTAGCTAGCCAGGCAATTTATCCCATTTCAACCTGTGCTATACTTTGATTTCACTGAGTTGTTTTAAATATATCACACCTTTCCAGCATAAATGCTCTTCTTAATGTGAATATTTTCAGGATAATGTGAACAGCCAGGAACAAAGTGTAGTATCAATATTACTTTGAAATATTTGAAAGAAGAAAAATTGTCTCAGGAGGTGCCAATGTATTGACTTTCCTACAATAATTATGATGAACAAAGATTCTTAGATGCTTCTAACAGTAATTTCAAAGATTCTAGTAGCTGGACAACCCAATAATGGAGAAAATTTCAGTTATATGGGTAATTGCTTGGGTATAGCTTAAAATTCCAGTACATCCTCATCACTGATGAACTGTAGTCACTTAGGCATTCTTAGAAATGTTTTGATGTCGGTATCTGCTTGTTGTACAGTCACAGCTATAATAAGTTAATAAGATATGAGTTTCTGTTAAGAAAAAGAAAGTGAATATCATCATGAGTATTATAACAGGACATCACAGCATGTTGCAGAAGAAACCAAACTAGCTTTAAACTAGCTGAGTATGGCTCTGAGAGTAGCCTCCAAACCCCTCCAAGGAGCTGGGTAAATATTCATGTCATTAGCATGCAGTGCATCCTGTGCCACCAACAGCTGCACTCCTAGCAGAGCTGATGTCACCTCTAGTCCTTTGCAAGGGAAGAAAAAGGAAATTGTAGAAATAGAAAGGGATAAATACTTATTTATGAGGATTTGGTATGATTTTGTGCGGGAATAAAATTAAAACTATTTGATTTAGATGGAAGACTTATCCAGGGAAAAGACAGAATGTGGAGTACAGATAGAGAGATGTAGGTATTCCTCTTTCATGATAAAGCAGACAGAATGTGGCAAATTAATATCAAATATTAAAAAATGCAGTACATTTAAAATTGATTAAACACTCTCCTGAAGTATAACTTGTCTCTGGAAGTCAGATTTTGTGGGGGAAAAGTACCTTCCAGGATTCAAAAACTTGTTCTTGATCTATAAAGAAAAGATAATTTGGTCATATGGATTAGGGGAGGCCTTTTGCAGGTATAAATCTGCAGAGATCTGCTTAGAGCATATGAGGGTAGGATCCTTCTGGACTGGAACTGAGACACTAAATAACTGGGATTTAGCAGAATCTCCTGCAAAAGTTTTATATAAGGCTGTCAGTTCTGGGGCTTAGCAGAAAACTCAGACCTCACTGAGCATCATAAACAGCATCTCAAGTTGGAGGGACCCTTGCTCTTTATCTTGCTTTGGCAAATGTCTATGTGTGTGTAGGAAGGAACAGCAATAAGGAAACTGTCCAAAAGGTCTCTTTGGGAGAGGAAGTTTCTCTTCCTCATTTCAATCAAGCAGTCATCAGCACCCACCAGGGATGAATCTTTCCGACTTGGCAGTACCAAGTCACAGCTGCCCAGGGCAAGGACTAAAGAATTTCCTCTCCCCCACAAAAAATATGGAAAAGATCACAGGAAGGTGGATAATGCACATCTTGCTCATACACCTTAAGACACCTTGGTGACCACTGCTTCCCTGCTCACTAGCTTGGTGACTGCTCCTGACATTTGAATGTCAAGGGAAAGATGGAGAGACAGACAAGTTATGTTTAATCCAAGGTATTCCTTCTCTAACACCAAGCAGCAAATGGTCCTATGCCAGGCATTAATTCTGCCCTTTGTACCTGCAGTTTAAGAGCTTTGTCTTCACAATATGTGCTAATTTGCAGGGAAATAATAAGTTGGACTACAGCTCAGCTGACAGTACATATTCAAAAGTATACTGCAGTATTTTTGATTGTTAAGAAGAAATTAGGCCTTAAAAGAAGAACAAAACTCAGAATTTTGTAGAGTTCTTGAACTCTCCTCTCTGTATCAGAGTTTAATTTGTCTTTTTTATTGCAGTATTACACTGAAAAAGGAATTCTGCTGGCATCAGGGATTCTTTCAGTCTCTTAGTTGTTTCCATTAAATTTGCCTCCCACACTTATGTTTATAAAGCCCCAAACTACTTTTAAAACGTTCATTTCCTATGTTGTATTTAGATATCCTTTGTGATTTAAAACATTAAAACTACTAATCAGTGGATTAAATATGGCAGGCAAAAAAGTAACTCAATGGGAGGCAAAGTCAACACAGAACAAAACTCCAAACTGATGGTAAAAATTACATAGTATGTTGGAGAAACCTGAAACCAAAACATGAATTAAACATCAAGGTCGTGAAGGAATAACAAGCTGGGTTTACTATTCTATTGCTTTGAGAAGCCAGATTAACTTATTGTTTAAAACAGTAATTAAGCAACCTGTATATTTTTTACACATACTTTCTTAAATTAAATGCAAAATACAAAGTTACCATTTTGCTTATACTAGCCAGTGTCAGATTAGCCTATTGAAGGTGAATAATCTTTCTGTCACTTGCTCCAGTGAGGGAAGCAAGAATGCTTTCAGCTTGAATTTCTGGTAGATCTCATTCTCTAGTCGGTCCTCGTTTTTAAGTTTCTTGACTAATGCCCACCAAGACTTTCATCTACTTCTCTTATCTGTCTCCCAGACATAGTTTGCCTGCCATTACCTAGGGCCAGTATATCCTGGTGAAATGGCACATTTCATTGTAGTGGCTTAGATGCAGACAGTCCTCACTGTTCTGGTCAACAACTACTTCACCACATTTTCCACTGTGACCTTGTCGGAAAGTGAGATGGCAATGCTGCTAGATCTGACCAGACTGAGAATTAAGGTGAAGCTAACCAAACGCAAATTTAAGGCACAGACAACTTTGCATTTTTGAGAGCAGCAGACTGTTGAGAGCAGTAGAGTGGCCTTTGTAGGGGATATTACAGATAGTCAGTCTGCCTGTTTTGCCTTCTTGTGGAGAAGATGGAAAGTGACTGGTCAAGCCTAGATCACTCCCAAGAGGTTGACTTTCATTTCTGAGAATGCTCCACATGCTCACCTACAGCTGAAGGCTCCGTTCAGTAATGGTGATGAGAGCTACTACCAGGAAAGGAAAGACATTTCCAATAGTGTGACATCGATCCATATGACCTCTTTTGACATCAAGAGCAACAAAGCTGACTTTGACCATGGCTCTTTACTCATTCTGCCTAGAGTTCATCCTTTCCACTTGCAGGGGAGTAGCAAGATAGTAAGTAACCTACAACTTGCTTGGGGGAGGAGTTTGGGCATGGGATCATGGTTTGTTTGGACATGGAGTCTAAGATCCCTCCCCTGTATAAAGCAAATACATAGTTTATTACACTTTGGTTTATCAATGGGTTGGCAACTTTGCCCGTGAGCTAACTCTGCAGTTCATGTTTGCAGAGACGTCTTCTGTGTCTGCTGCTTGAGCTGGGTGGTTTGAACTTGGCTGTGGCTTGCCCTCTGAGGGGAAACATTCAAAATAAGGAAAGTGGTTTGCCTAATATAGCTAATTATGCATTTCACATCAGTTCATTTGAGTAAGTCATTGGCAGTTTAGTGTCAAATAAACAAAAATCAATACCTTGGGTATTCAAAAGCATCCTTCTCTTTCCAGCCCCTCTTCCAGCTGACTTGTGTCAGTCCTCCAGATCACTGCTGTCTGTCATTCAGTTACACACTGCATTAAAAGCTACTACTTTCTATAGAACAAAAGCTGCTGGGAACTGAAAGACCTTATAATAATGCTCATTAGTGATCTTTCTGACACAGTCCAGGCATGGCCTTCCGCACATATCATGGCCAATCATCAATAACACCAGTAGGGCTTCTGATTAAAACCCTGCTTAATGAAATCTTTGGGATGTTCCCTGCAGAGAGTGTTCACAGTTACAAAACTACATTTTTTCGCTGTGGTTTTTTTTTCCTTTTTTTTTTTTTTACTTTGGGCAGTGAAAATACCATATGCTGTTGCATATTTAATTCTGTTCAGTCTCATCTAACTGCCAAACAACTACTTATTGATAGAGCTTCTACTGTTTTAATTTGCTTTGGACTCTTCATTGCTTTCAACCCAAGTTTCCAGGGACAAATGTTATTCAGCCATGAAAATAAACTTGGATAGTATAAAATCTGAGAATAAATACTCAGGATAGTATAAAAACTCAGTTTTACAAACTTCAGATCTGAAGTACAGTCTGGCATTCATTTGAACAGCAAAAGGAAAAAAACACATTTTCCTTTAATTACTGATAATATACGTTCACTTGTCAATTCCAAATGTGTTGCATAACTGGAGAAAACTGTTGCTTACACTACTTCTGAATTAACAAGATCCATAGGCGATGTGACATTGCTAGTCCAGGCAGAGGTTCAGCAGAAACACTTGAATTAGGCCTGCTTTTTAAATCCACGTGATATCATGAGGTCCCCTCTAAGTGAGTGAGTGAGCTGAGTGAGCTGAGTGAGCCATTCGAAGCCCAGTGACTATGTAAACTAAGAAGACTATCACAGACTGAGTAAGGAGCTGCCTATAGCTAGAAGGAGCAGTATGGTCCTCATGCTCACTGCATGCAGAGATGTATACGTGTATCAGTGGAGTGTCAGAAGTAACTGAAGGACCTCTACTGATCTGGGCTCCAGTCTGAGAGACAGCTGGGCAGGATGAACAGAGAATCAGCTCTGTCTTCATTTAGGAGAAATGGCCTATAGCATTTTGACAACTTTAATGGGCGTAAGAACCAGTGAAAAATTAGTGCTATAATGCCTTCTAATGCAGAAGGTATTGAGCAACTGTCCCTCTGAAAAAGCAAAGCCATCATTTTAGCCTGAGTATGGTGTTTAGCAAGAAATCTGTCATCATCTCAAACACAGAAATCCACGGTGGCTGACTTTGCCTACACAGTAGAGTCTCTGCTTTACTGGCTTGTTAGCAGTCTAAAAAGGAGCAGACAGGTAGTTCACCAAAGGGTGTCTGATCTCTCTGAAAACCCTGAGACTTTTTCTCTGTTGCAACTCCATTCACCTCTGTGCTGTTGCATCAGAGATAGTCTTGGTCTCTTTCTTCTGTTGGTTTTGGGGAAGCAGTAAAAGCCTGCTGTGTAACTGTGGTACCTAGAATCAGAAAAACAAAGGTAAAAGTTAAGAAAGAAAGAACACTTGGTGCGCTACACTTTATAGGTCTGGGATTCCTGTAGTTGCTCATGAGCAGCAAAAGATCCTTAAATTTCACTTCTAGTAACCCCCCAAATATTTACATAGCAATAACTTGAATGAGACTATTTTCTAGATGCAGATCATCTCAGGCAGAAAGAGTTAATGATACCCCCTACCCTACACATGGAAATCTCAAGACCTGGGAACCACCTTATATGTATCTTCTATGAAAGAGAGAGCTGGCACAATAACTGGTATAGCCTCTCCCAGGGCTGTTTCAGACCCATTCTGTTCCAAGTGCAGCAAAAGGGCTAAATAGTTTCATGATAAGAAGCAAATTCAGCCTGTGGTTATGGCTTGGATGCAAAGTGCTATCAGACAAGGTTTGGTGTGAAAGTTATAGGCTACCTCTAACCTTGCAAGCATTTCACATTTTTGCCATTGGAAGACACCTCAGACTCTTTATTTGTTGCTCTGCTTTTTCCATTCCTGTATCAATTCCATCAAATAACCGAATGTCTCAGTGAAAAGAGAATTACTTGGACATTACGAAATAGAGACCACATCGCCATAAATCTGCACTTGCTGAATGACTATCCTTTCAGTCTTAATGAGGCAGAATGGTTTCAAGATTGTTTTGAGCGATCTCTATCATTATCAAGATGTTTAAAACCCTCAAAACATTTCATAATTGCATCTTCAAACCACTATCTCAGTCCTAAGTTTGCTATCCAAATGGCAACTTTTAATGATTAAAATGCACAAGAAAAAAGTTCTTTTTAAAGAGAAGCGGCTCATAGCAAAATAAAACATTTTTCACATCTGAGCCTTTAGCAATGTCTGCCTTTGCCACACAGCACAGTGCTTGAAGCCTGGAAATATTGTTAAAAGAAAAGGACTTCATTCGTGAGGAAAACCCACAAAATGGGCTTTCCTCATTCAGGAGAGAGATTGCTCATGAACGAAAAAGTGTTTAGGGGCTGTTGGCAGATTGAAAAACTGGAAGAATTCTAGGTCCCACCAGCTCATCCATCCAAATTTCACAAAGCAACAGCAGAGTGCAATGGCAAGTAAGAAAATTCTAAAGTGGTTTCTTTTTTTATGTTTGTTTGATGGTAGGGGGGGGGAGGTGTTTGCTTTATTGTTTACTAGACTTTTTTTAATTATTTCGCTCTTCTTCTTTCCATAATGTACTTTTCTCTTTCCCTTAGTTGTAGAAAAAATGGACAATGTGACAGGTGGTCTGGAAACATCCCACAGAAGATATACAGAAAAGCTCACAGAGGTGGAGAGTGATCTGAAAAAATTAGGTAATCAACATACAAGCAAAGCCCCTTTATATTATAAAGGGGTGTTATATTATAAAGTTTATATTATAAAAGGATTCTGGGGTGTTCTCCTGGCAACTAGCAGCAGGAAATTTATCTGAAAATGTTCTGCTTATGACCAGATACAGTGCTTTTTTTCCATTTTCTCAAGTACTCGCAAAGCCATTTAAAAATAGTTCAGATTGGTTCTACTTAGGAGAGCATTTTAAGCATACTTCAAAATTTACAGTTTCAAATGAAGTCACTTTGGAAGGATTTATATTTTAATAAACAGATACTTAAATGTTGTCCTTAGGAGAAAATCCTCTGTGAGATAGAGATGTAAAACATAGCAAAAGGTGTTCCACAGCACAAGGGATTCTACATGAAATGAAAACCTGTCACCCAGTCATCTTGATGCTGTTTTAGCAATTAAGATTCAAAAGTAAAGGCAGTTTTAAAAGGTGTACAAATAATCAGCTGTTCAAAATTCTTATGTCTGAGGCAAGTTGATTACTTCCGGCTGCGTCCCAGCGCGACCCCGTGCCNTTGATCATCTCAGGGCATACAGGACATAAGGTTATCATGAGTTCAGGTCTCCCAAGTGGTATCAAAGTTCTCAATTTGCAGGAAGATGTAAAAAAAATCGAAGATTCTATTCTCTAAGTGTACATTTATTTCTTTCTTCCTATACATAGATTTCTGGTTTATATGATTATTATATAAAAATTAATATATACATACATGCATGTGCTTCTTGAAATAAATTCTGTTTAACTTCATAAATCATATATTGAGACATGCATTGCTAGGAAAAATTATTTGCTTGTGGCTTGATTATGAATTTTTACAACTTTTTCCCTTCAAAAAAGAGCTGGCTTCTAAAGTATGTGCACACTGCATTTAATTCAAAAACATGGGGTAGTTCAGTGACATTCTTTTACTGACACATTTACAGAAGTAAATGTTACACCCTAAAGCTTATGAAACCTTTTGTGTTATATTTGCATTATTGTATTAAGTCTGTTAAATTTTCACAACTTGGAGCACCTTTGATTTGTTCATGCTCACACATTTTTACGCTGCTGGATGGATGGCCAGTGAAATGGCAGTCAGGACTATCAGTTCCCATTTAAGTGGGCTTGCCATGGAGGAAGTTAGAAAAGTTCTGGGCCAACCTGTGTAAGGGATATAAAGGTAAGAGAACTGCTGTAGGACCAGAAGGATAACAGTGTGTGGTGAATAGAAGACAGGCCTTCAGGGATTAGCTGTATGTGGACCTGGCAGTTGTCAGAGCTGTGTGAGGAACACAATATAATTTGAGCTATAGCCAGGAGGTAAACATAAAGTGAGAGCTGAGAAGATCCTGGAGTAAGACAAGCAGCAGGGAGAGGAGCTGTGCTCAAGAAGATCTCCATCCACAAAAGACTCCGTAAACACTTCAGGCTGAAGTCTCACAAGCCACCATTTTATGCTTGCCATCATGACTCGCTCAAACACACCAAACCAAAGCTCCATACACAGCTGTATTCACTGTACTTTATGAAAACCATACTGTTCTCTCTTGGAGTCATTTGAAATGATGAACTTCAGACTGCGTAATTCATAAATATAGCTACATTTAGATGAGGGCAAAAATATAAGGACTGTAAGTAGGAGAGTGAAGTAACTGAGGTCAAGAAAGGGAATCTTCTCTGAAAGCAAGTGTTGACTGCTTATTTCCTTGATTTCTATGACCTGGCTGATAGGCTATGCAGCCTCAAATACTTTATCATACTCAGATATGCTTCCAGAAATATTCTGCAGGGAAGTGTAAGCAAAAGCAGAGGTACTCCTCAAAGATTTGCCTTCCTCAAACTCAGAACATGAGGAAACAATAGCAGCAAAATAAATGTCATTAAAAGCAATAGTAATATATTAGAGAGAAAACCAGAAATACATCATATCCTGACATATCTGAAGTAGCCTGCTGGCAAAGCTTTTTTCTCTAATCCAAATTGTTTCAAAAGAAGTGTTAGAACTTTTCTTAAACTAATTCCAAGATTTTAAAAAATTGAACTAAATGTTCTAAATCACAGTGAAGATTTTCCACCTGCCATGAAAAGGAAGATGAAAACATGAACAGCTAAAATAAACTTCTGAGCTTTTAGCAAAATCCAACAGTAACTTAAAAATGTACCCTTACTTATACCTGTTTAATATTTTGATTTCTATTTACCATTCAGTTTTCATCCAATTCATGAAAACAGCATTAGTTAACTGCATATACTCATCAGTCTCTAATGGTGGTTTTTCCTATACATGATAGCAGAATCACCATTTTGTTGCCTTCAGCAAGACACCTCTTTGCTTTTATTCCCTTTGTCTGGCAGCAGAACTTTGCTTAGTGTTTTCTCTTCTTTGGAAAAGATAACCAGAAGTTCTATTGAACAGCTTATGAAAATGACTCTATGTAAATAAACACTGCTGTTTAAAGAAATCTCATCCTAAATCATTTCAATTTCTTTCCTGTACAACAGATGACCAAGCTGGACAAAAAGCCTTGAATACTAACACTGAACTGTCCAGCTTCAGATCTGACATTCTGGCTCTTCGCCAGCAGCTTCATGACATTGCAGAGAAAACTACCAGAAACAAAGATACACTGGAGAAGCTGCAAGAGTCTGGAAATGTATTAGATGATAGACAGAGCCAAATTAAAAGTGCCTTGGATAGTAACTCTTTAATGATCATCAGTGTCAATAAGACTCTTCAATCTTATACTGGCTATATAAACAATCTTCAACAAGACACAAGTAATATCCAAACAAACCTGCAAAACCAAGTGCATTCTCATAATGTGGTCATCATGAACCTGAACAACTTAAACCTGACTCAAATACAGCAAAGAAATCTTATCAATGTCTTGCAGAAGTCAATGGAAGATACAAGTTTGGCAATTATAAGAATCAAGAATGACTTTCAAAATCTGCAGCAAGTTGTCCTTCAAGCCCGGAAGGACACTGACTGGCTTAAAGAGAAAGTACAAAATTTACAGACTTTGGCCGCCAACAATTCAGCATTGGCAAAAGCTAACAATGATACACTTGAAGACATGAACAATCAGCTCAGCTCCTTCAGTGGACAAATGGAGAACATCACCACAATTGCCCAAGCCAATGAACAAAATCTAAAGGATCTCCAGGAACAGCATAGGGAATATGAAAACAGAACTGCTGCCAAATTCAATCATCTAGAAGAAAGATTCCAGGTCTTTGAAACTGATATAGTCAATATCGTCAGTAACATCAGTTACACTGCTCATCATCTACGGACACTGACTAGCAATCTCAATGAGGTCAGGACAACTTGTACAGATACCTTAAGTAGACATTCAGATGAGCTGATTTTTATGAACAGCACACTAGCCAATATTCGCCTGGACTCTGCATCTCTCAAGGTGCAACAGGATTTAATGAGGTCAAGGTTAGATGTTGAAGTTGCCAATTTGTCAGTAATCATGGAAGAAATGAAGCTGGTAGATTCCAAACATGGACAGCTCATCAAGAATTTCACTATCCTACAAGGTATGCAACTTCCCTAATGATGCCTATAATGGTCTATTCTGACTTCCTGCTTGCATTACTTCTTTAGTTCTGTGGGATTTAGCGCATGCAGGTACAGAGTCCTGTGGTTTTCCATTATCTAATCCTAAACTTTGGAAATGTGCAGGTAACTTGAATTTTTCTTCCTAATTTTTCTATGCCTCCTTTACATAGTTAAAATGGGGATGTTATGAAGGAAAATTCTGACTTAGCAAAATCTTACTCTGTCTTACTAACTGGATCTGCTTTCGATTGAGTTTCTAAAGTAAGTGAAGGTGTGGAACCTTAAGAACCCAATCCCTGCTAAGGAGGAAATGACTAAAAAATATATGTTGGACTATTCCCAGAAAGGTCCACCCTTACTGAAAAACAAGTTACTATTTCACTTTAAGCCAGTTGTTAGTCTGCCAGAAAACATCCTACTTCGCTTAGTTTTTAATCTCGGGATATTTTATTTTCTCCAGAAATAAATAGCATCAGGTTTAGGAGGTTTTTCCCAGCCAAGTATTATCCCAAATGAAAAGAACACTCATATTTCCAACCTGATGTGAACCAGTCAGGCCTGAAACTCTAATCAAAAATATAAATCCATTGCCCCAAACAAGCTAAGGCTGAATTAGAGCCAAGATTACATGCCAGTAACCATAACCATTCTCATTTCAACCAGGCCTAAATGATTCCAGTTTGGGAATTTTTCTCTGGAGATTAAATAATGTGGCTTGGTGGCGGGAGTAGGAAGGTATTGACAAGGGATTTGCTCATCCATGATCAGAATCCAAAATTGTTTTGTTGCCTATTGCTGTCATAATATTGTCATTTCCTGTCGTGAGTTATTGTTCTCTGTCCTGGTATAGCTGGCCAATTAGCAACTTCTGCTTGGCCTATTACTCGCTATCCATTGGTTTTTTGTCTTTCTGACATCCCATTATTGACAGAGCAGCAAATGGGATCAGGATAGAAAGTCCCGAGGTCTAAGAGCAGAGAGCTGAGACTATAAGGAAAGGGGAGGGTAGCAGTGTGAGGAAACAGGACCATCAACACATAGGACCATGTGCATTAATAGCACAGAGTGTTTTTTTGCAGGGACTGGCACTGGTCACCTGGGACATGGAGGTTGAGGAAAGAGCAACAGGATATAGGACCTGGGAACTAGATGTACTGTTTAAGAGAAGACTGGATGAGGAGCTCAGTGACATGGTCTGGATGGTGGGAGGCTTGGATGGATGGAGCGTGGTGCCCGTGGTTCCAGGGTTGTGGGCCTGATCCCTGGGTGGGCGTTCGCTTGGGAGTTGGACTCCATGATCCTGTGGGTCCCTTCCAACTCAGAATAACCTGTGAACCTGTTACAAGCACTAAGGGAATCAGCTCTTAACCTGGTTTCTGCATTGTTAAATATCCAGTGTCACTGGTTTGAGATGTATTAAACAAGGTCCCCACTTGGGCTTTTTGTTTTGTTTTCTGTGCATATCCTCACTTTACATACTTACATTGTTTCAGGCCCTCCGGGTCCAAGGGGACCTAAAGGTGACAGAGGACCTCAAGGTCCTCTTGGCCCTGCTGGCCTAAAAGGACAAAAAGGAGAGAAAGGAGAACCCGGACCACCAGGACCTGCAGGTGAGAAGGGTCCACCTGGGCCAGCTGGGCCACCAGGAGAAAAAGGAGGGAAAGGCTCAAGAGGATCGCCTGGCTCCAAAGGTCAGAGAGGTTCTCCTGGCAAGACGGGTCTGCCTGGTCCTAGTGGAGACCCAGGGCCACCAGGTCCACAAGGCAAGGACGGTCCACCTGGACCTCAAGGCCCACCAGGATTTCAAGGCCTGCAAGGAACTGTGGGAGAGCCAGGGGTACCAGGACCTCGAGGACTACCTGGACTACCTGGAGTCCCTGGGCTGCCCGGTCCAAAGGGGCCACCAGGGCCACCTGGCCCACCAGGGCCACCAGGTCCAGGGATGCCTATGGCACTACAGAGTGAACCCACATCAGTACCTGAGGCTAATGGTAAGCTATCAACACACTACATCCACCTTCCACTGGCATGCGCATAGCAGACAGTGCTCACCACTTAGTTACTGCTTCCGATAACTTTTAACTGCCTTAGACTAAATCTCTGCGATTTCAGAGGATCGTCACAGAATCACAGAATGGTTTGGGTTGGAGAAAACCTTAAAGACTATCCAGTTCCAACCCCCGTGCCATGGACAGGGACACCTTCCACTATGGCAGGTTGCTCAAAGCCCCTTTCAACCTGGCCTTCAACATTTCCAGGGAGGTGGCATTCGTAGATCCTCTGGGCACAAAGCTCCCCTTTAAGTGAAGCTATACCTATTGTTCTTCCTTCTGATAAACTGAAACTGATATAAGTTAAAGTTTATGGCTAAATAAAAGGCAACAACATTGTGAGTAATAAATTACTCCTTTGGCCACACAGTTTAGACTTGATTTTACAGAGTCAGGATCCTAATGAGTAAATTTGCAAACTGTTAGTACTTTAGGTAGCAGCATGCTGTAGATGTGTATGTGCTCCTCCACTTCTTATTGCCCCTATTATTGGCCTGTTGAGTTACCAATAACAGGCTTAACACAAAAAATCCATGTCACAGGTTGTTCTCCTCATTGGAAGAACTATACAGAAAAGTGCTACTACTTTTCAACTGAAAGAGAAATTTTTGAAGAGGCAAAGCTTTTCTGTGAAGAGAAAGCATCACACTTGGTTATCATCAACAACAAAGAGGAACAGGTAATTACCTTCTCTTTCTGTTTTTCAAGGAGTTTGAATTGTTTAACATGTGGAATCCACAAGGTAAGTGGGAAGCTGAGAGCATTGTGAATTTGTATGGTGAAGTAGACACAGTGATTGACTCATTAGCATTTTGACTACTCTTTTTCTGATCAGCAGCAGAAGGGCAGTGTGAGTATGATGACCCTGAAGTTGGTGGGCGCAGAGCAGTCAGACGGGCTTCTGAGAATTGTAGAAGTTTTTAATTTTTAAAAATGGAATCCATCATGCCTTGCGTATTATCAAAATGTATATTTTGCATTGGTGAATATAATTTAATTTTAAATTGTCTGATTTAATAAAGCCTAAAACAACTGTGACCCAAAAAATATTTTTAATCAGACTATAAAACTAACTTTACTTTTAATACACTATTCAACATAGCAATGGGGATGTCAAGATACAACTGCTTAGTTGTTGTGGGTTTCTTTAAAGTTTGTACCTATAAGACCTTAGGTGTGACTTTATGTCAACCTAATTTTCATGCTTAGCTCTCTCTACCTCAAATGTAAACGCTTCAGTGGATTCTAGTTTGGGCAAGGGGTCGCAAGGCCAACTTCTGAAACATATCTTCAGCTTAGAAAAATTTCTCAGGCTCTTTCTATTCTGATAACAAGACACTCACGAAACCAGCGTGGTTTATTGGCTTCAAAGACAGTTGTTCTTGTTATGGATTAAGATCTTTCTTTCACAGCAATGGATAAAAAGGCAGATTTTTGGGAAAGGCAGCTTCTGGATTGGACTAACAGATTCAGAGAAGGAAAATGAATGGAGATGGCTGGATGGATCCTTACCAGTTTACACGTACGTAAATAAAAAACCAATGCTATCACTCTTGCTATCACTTTTAAAATTGTCACCTAGAAATTATCCAAGGGATCTAGATGATTGTAGATGTCAGTGATTTCATTTGTTATGGAGGGTGCTGTTGAATGGTTTTTTCCTCTCTCACTTCTCCATGCACAAGGCTTTCTTTCCTTCCTTGCCAGGAAGAAAACTGAATGAAAGAATCACATAAGTACACAGTGCAGTTTTTCTTGCCAAAACATTTGCTCCTGACTTTTATTACGAAGTTGAGATAGAAAACACAGAGAGTTTTACTGTCTTGGTTTGAATTTTCCTTATTTGCATTACAACTGGATATAAATAGAGTACTCATTCTGATAAAAAATGACCAGTCTTTAGATAAAACCCAAATCCGAGTGCGAAGTATTGAACATAAGGAAAATGCATGAAATGAGTGTGTCTGTGCTTTGGCCAGCTGAGAACTGAATTGGCAGCTCTCCAGGAATCCTGGGGCTACACCTAATTTGTCCTAAATGGAACAGATTGCAACCACCCAAATTTTTAATACTGAGGAGTAGACTAAAGAGTTTATAGAGCTGAGCATGCTGAGGTTCAGAAAAACAGGCTACAATTAGTCAGATGTTACGAAATGACCAGCTGTGATCTCATTGGTGTTCATTTAGATTAAAAACATGGAAAAAGTGAGATGCATTTCAAATGAGCTGTAATATTTTCCCCTTTTTCTCCCTCCATGTTTTCATCTTTCTTTCTCTTTATGGCAGCACTGTGACTGATTCCCATTTCAGCCACTGCTTTTAATAGGTTTCTATACACCATGAATTTAGGTGTTCTATTGTAACCTCAGAGCTGTCAGTTGCTGATTTTCAGAGTATTCCATTACTTCTGGAAAGCTCTGTGTCCTCCCAGGTGCCTGGTTGGACGCTCTGTGTCAGGCAGGCATGTTTTTTAGCTGAGCATGGACTGTGTCAGCCAGCAACCACAAGCTTCCTTCAACAACCTGTTTCTTCAGGAAAATGGAGCTTTTAAGTCCTGAGGTTGGAAGTGTTTCTCACTCATTAAACAAAAACAGGATGGGGAAGCACTTGCTGCAAGATTTTTTATATGCTGCATTCAGTTTCCCCATCAAAGCGAATGATCACAATGGATGAATGTGTATATACTATGTACATTCCTTATAAGTCAAAAAAATTCCCTTCCCATCTGGGCATGTGTCCCTCAGACACGTGCATCTCTGCTGTTCCTCACAAGACGCCCACATTGGTGCAGTCAGAGGACTGAGCACCTTTGCAGTGAGCGAGGGCAGGGTGTTGCCATCTTGGCAGTGCCTGGGAGTTTGCGGGCTCTTCACAGTCCCAGCTGCCAGCAGGAACGCAGTGTGCAGGTTTTTCAGGCTTGAAGCAATGCACATGGAGCATGGAGCACTCCCACTGTGTGTGCATGTACATTCAGAAACTAAAATAAAGTTCATTGGTCTAAATTTAGGTCTCTGAGTTTTGGCAGCCCGAGGCGGAATAGATTCCCTTCTCTGTAATACATCTGTTTTCCATTTTCAGCAAGAGTCATGTATTGTTTGTTTCAATGTGTATTTCCCGTTCAGAACAGATCTCATGATGTTTTCATTAATTTCTTATGGTGAAAAACTGCCATGTGTGCTGTGTTGTGCAATCATATCTCTTGCTTTTTTGGTTGAAAGAAACTGGAAAACTGGGCAGCCTGATAACTGGAGTCATGGGCACGGGCCAGGGGAAGATTGTGCTGGGTTGATCTATGCCGGGCTCTGGAATGACTTCTACTGTGAAGATGTTAACAATTTCATTTGTGAAAAAGACATGGACAAAGGTAAGCAAGGCACTTGGTTTGATTATTTCACCCAATTTCACCCAACCCATAGTAAATGTCCCACAGCTAGAGGTGCGAGGATTTAGGCTAAATGCAATGGCAGTGCTTTGTTGAGGAAGAGAGGAAATTGTGTGCAGTATTCTTCTCAGATCCAGCCCAACAAGTGTTTTTCTAAACACTCCACACAATACAGGTGCTGGATTTATTGCACTTGGAAAGAGCAGCCTTGAAGATGGCTATAGCCATGGCATGCTCTGCATCTTGCCCATCTAAAATTTTGGGCATGATTTGGCCCATGTTGCAGACCTTACCCACACTGGAAGCTGTTTTTATAGGCTCTATGGCCACACAATGGGGAAAGCTTACCTTAGGATGACTCAGGCACCAGCCTTCAAACACCAAAAACATGTTGTTTTGGGAGTTTGTTCAGCAGGAGGCTCTTGGTGACTGCTAAGGAGGTCTTAAAACTCCCATCACTGCCAGGAGGTGTCCCGTAGGACTGAGAAGCTGGGTCCACAAACAATAAGCAATTCATCTGCTGCAGCTGGAGTGAAAGACTCATAACCTGCCAGTGTGGCCCAGCAGTCACCCAAGTGATTGCCACAGGGCACCTCTTTTTGTTGATACAGTCATTTCTGCAAGAGCAGGGGACAGGTGGTTCACATTGCTTGGAGCTCGGCCCCGTCGTCACAGAACTAGGTGGTGTTTGTGTTCATGGTGGGGCTCTGCCTGAAACATTATCTCCTCCATACAACCTGTTTAAACATTGCTTTGCCAAGGGTGCTTGGCTGCTCCAGTTGGAAACTTGTCGGCTGAATTTCATTGGAGGCAGACATAAATGTTAGCTAGAGCCAAAATTACAACCTATCCATAGAAATGCACCCTAAACCAAACCAAACCACAATGAAGTGCTGAACAAGATTTGTGTATGTAACTCTGCTTAGATGCCCAGAGTGAAGGACCATGTGTAAGTAACAATGTAATTTGCCCTGGTTTTCCTATATACATTTGTTATTTTAAGAAAACTTCATGGTTTACAACTACATATTTATCCTTCAGGGCTTACAGAATTTGAATATGAGGCCACCTAAAGTTTTTACATACCCTGATCTCTGTAACTTTTCTTTCTGCAAATTTAGTTAATCTTCGCAGCCTTTTAAAGGATTTTTTTCCTCTTTGTTTTTCTTGTTTTCTCTCATACTCTAGGGCTAATATCTGGAGTGTAATATGCTGTGACTTTATATATACCTACATATTATGAAAATTTACATAAAGAAGAAAATCCTGGGAGAGAGCAACATTGACTTCCAAAACTAAATACGTATGAGAAAAAAAAAAAAAAAAGCAAAAAACAACCAACCAAGCACTGAAAACTGGTTAAAAGCATAAAGGAATTTAACAGCAACTCTTCTCCAGTATCCTGCAATTATTCAAGGCCTTTCAACTCACATCATCAGGAAATACCGTTGGACTAATTCTGTTACAGATTTTCTTCCCAACCAGTAACCACGTACATAAGCAACTTGTGTCTTCTGAGAAAAGACATTCCATTATCTGAATAAGACTGTTGGTCACTCATATAAAAAATCATATAAAGCAACTGTGTAAACAGTTGTTTCATTTGCTAAAATCCCAAATGTAGGAAAATTATACAGATACACAAATATATAGATTTTATATAAATATATATATATAGTCCAACTCATCAATTATATGGAATATACTTTTAAGAGCTTTTAAAACTTTGTATTTTTGTACAAAATATTTGCTTTTTACAATTGTTCTCTTTTTTACTGACTTTTTTTTACAAATATAGTGCACAGGGGCCAAAGAAAACAATAAAGGTACTAATAATACATTAAGGTTTGCTGTCAGGCCTAGCTCAGCTGTAGAGAAATATTTTTTCCAGTTAGAAATATTTGTACTTTCCCAGATGATTTTTTCTGGTTAAATAACTTTTAAAGCAGATTTTAGATAGTGTTTTCCTTACTATATGCAGTCTAGTCTGCATGTATAACAATTAAGTTGACTAAGGACTAGATACTCATAGCTCTGATCACAGCCAGTGTTCCATTGGGGTACTACAGAAAGACTCTTCCTCTCTCTTTCCCTCCCTCCATCCTTCCCTCCCTTTCTTCCTTCCTTCCTCCATCCCTCCCGCTCTTCCTTCCTTCCTTTTCTGCCTGCCTACCTTCCTTCTTTCCAGACTGCCTGCTTTCCTAACTTCCTGCCTACATTCTTTCCACTCATGAGAAAATGCCACAGAAGTGTTTTCATTCCTTCTCCCTTCTCGTAAGAAATTCTACCCCAGTAGGTGCTACACATACTGCAGGTCAGGCCCAGATGAGAGACTTTATGAAAAGAGAAACAAAGGAGCAGCACACACTGAAATAGGTTTGTTTTTAAGACAGATTTCAAGATTTGGTAAGAAGAACATGCTATACTCAGAAAAGTCTAATAAACTTGCACTTCTCCAAAGTGCTTTGTAAATCGATCTCTCTGTTTTCTTGGACCAGTATGTTTCTCCCAAACAAAGTAGAAAATAAAATATGCTGCAAACCAGAAAGAGATGATATCATTACCCAGCCAGTTTCCTCTACAGTCCCATGAGCCATTGTCTAGGCAGCAGTGTTGCCTATCAGGAATTTAAAAAATTAGCAGTTAAATTCATTAAACTCTTGTATTTGTTCCCATTTTTTATACACTGAGTGGCCACATGCTATATGATGAAGGATGTTGTTTTGGCATCTTGGGATGGAGAGCTGTTTTTCCATTGCATCCTGACCTGCCGTTTACCTTGGCTGAATGCAGATAAGTTTGTTGAAATACTCCAGCTCTGTTGGAAAGAGAAAAGATTTTGTACTTCAGATTTTCAAATATTGCTCCTAAGACAAATCAGTTAAAGACTGCTGCTTCTCTACATGTCACACTCCCTCCACTGTTTTAAACTTTAATTACGATTTTCTTTTAAAATACACAAAATATTACATTTGGGAATCTGTCTTGTGAGTACAAATTAGATTTGAGACAGGAACAACATGAAAATTGCATATGCTTAATTAAAAGTGAAAGGTCTGTGGTGTTACAGCTGCAGATACCAAGGTCTTTTCTTCAGACAGTCTGAATTTCCTGAGACATTCCTTCTGGCTTTTTCATCAGGTTTTGAATACAGCTTTAGTCTGCCATACATTGTGTCATGCTGTACCTTGGAGTTGTGTGTAGATACATTCTGTAGTGTTTACATATATATGTATTTAAAGCATCTGTGGAGATAATGTTAAACTGCTATTTTTAATAATGAGTTACAAAACTATTATTTTTCATGCCCAGAGGGCTACACAAACCCTGGTGAGTAAAGCCTTGCAGAGCCACACTGAAGTAGAAGCACTGCTACCTTTGTTTTGAGTGTTGGCTTATTCAGGTGAAATAACCCCCTTTTGAGAATCTGTAGTGTTTAATTACATTCTTCATGGTTTTTATTGATATCATAGACTTCTGTCACTAAAAGAAGTTAATGAGAAACTCTGTTTAAGCACAAGCTGTACTTCTTCCTTGACTCGATTTCATCTTTCTCTTCCTTCAGCAACAGTACATAACGAGATCAGATGATCCAAAAGTCATCTGGTGTCCTCTAGTCAGAGGAGTGACATGCTAAGGAGAAATGTGACTGAACTCACACCTTCTTTTCACACATTTGAATCAAAGACTGCAGCTGTTAGGCAAAACTTGCTGGAGACGGATACTGCAGTTTCATGCCTGGTGTGTCCAGTCATCCTTAAAACATGGCCTGGGCTGCCAGGCGGGCTGAGATAGACCATAGTTTTGACCCAGTTTTCCTGCAGGAGTTAACAGAGCTGTGAAATGGCAACAAAGATTGAAATCACTGAGAGGATCGAGAGGGCATTAAGAAAGTTCAGGAACCTGTCACAGAAAGGACAGATTGGCAGGGCTGCAAGCAGGGCACCAGAATGAGGAAAGAAATTGTCATGGAAGTCAAGAGTTGCCACTCTTTATGGGAAAACATCTCCATTAAATCTGCTTTTGTATGGTTTGAGTGATAACACAGGTTGTATGGAAAGTTTTCAGTGACAGGAAATTACTTTGTCCCAGCTTGAGTTTTGGATTTCCTTCCTATGCATGAATACTGTAACTTGTCATACTGAGCACACATTCCCATCATCCTTTTTCTTGTTTTACATCAAATTATATACAAGTTCATATACCCTGGCAAGCACTGGGACTTGGAAGAAAGGGAGGGAAAGGAAGAGGGGTGCAAAGTCACTGTGATTTACATTGTGTGCCAGATTTCTTAATGTCATTTCTGACTCATTTCATTAATTTATTTGGAAACACCTTCAGTTGATTAGAACTTATAAATCTAAAATTCTCATTCTCTTTAATGTCTATAAATAATACCTACAAATGTTCCAATAAAGGAATGACTAAGTGGAGACACAGAAGTGAATGTTGTTTACTCTGTGTGTGCATGTGTAACCAAGAGAGATGTGGAGATCAGAGTGATGTGGAGCCAGAAGAACTGACAGGTATTAAAAATCAAATTGATGAAAATAATTCCATAAAACCTTCCTTCTCACTTACACCATCCGAGTTCTAAGCATGACTGTGGCTAACTTATCCCATAGTTGCATTTTTTGTGCCTTGTTCCTGACATACCTAGGTGCCAGGAAGATGGTTTTGAAGTTCTTTGCTGGACAAGACTTTTAAGAAGGGCTGAAGAAGCTACAACTCCCTTTGCTGTTTACCATCCTAGCACACAAAGCACTTCAGATGGGGCACTGAGTGAAGGATGTCTGAAGTGGAGCAGGATTAGGCCCTACATTAGTCATTATGTTGTCCATATTAAATTGACTATTTATAATGTCTAATTTGAGCTTGCTATTCCTCTCTCTCAGATGGCTCACCTCCTTTTTTAATTTTCTGTTCCAAGCAAGTAGTTGCTCTGTTTTTAGCAAGTAGCAGGAATTGGTATCTGATCACTGGCAAGGCAATGAGCTGGTCAGAGGGCAGCCACTGGCTGTCAAAGGAAGCTGCTTTGCAGGGAGTAGGGAAAAGGTGGCTGAGTTGACTCGTGTGCGAAAACAAAACCCTTTTTCCCTAGTGCAGCTTCTTTGCTTAAAGGCACAGTGGCTCACACAGCTGTTGCATCCAAAGGGAACAAAGTGTCTCCAGCCCCATCCTCCAGACTTGCTTTGGTTTTTTCCCCCTCACTTCTGTGGGTGTCTCCATGCACCCTGGAGATGTTTGCCCTGTGAATGCCCAGCTGCTCCTGGAGCAGGCTCTGCACTGCCACATTCAGGTGTGGGGTCTCACAAAGGGGGGACAGCTACCCATGCCTGGCACTCCCCCTGGCTGAGACACCCTGGGGAAACCAGCCCAGTGCTTACCCACACTCACTCAGAGGTAGTTAGGGCATCTGTAGATGGGAAAGCACCGTGCATTATGAAAAAACCCCTTGTTCTCCAGAAACCAGGTTTTCTTAAGACTGGGGCCTTTTTGTTCATTCACCATCTCCATCTCATTTTTTCCATCCTGTTTAGTGAAAAAAAAAAAAAAACCCAAAATAAAACCCAAAAAAACTTGGCTAAAAAGCTTTGTGAAAGTTCTCATGTGTTTTCTTTAATAGGGTAGAATACGTTTGTTTTTTCTTTCCATCTGGCTCAGAAATGAAAAAAACATTCTTTGATTTCTTTTTCAAAATAAACTCAGTGTAATGCTCCAAACTTTGTGCGGAGATTTTTTTTTTAGACCATAACAATAAAAGCAAATTACTAGGCAAATAATGCTCTTTTTAGAGAAGATCTTGCATGTCATGAGGATTTTCTTACCCAGAGAGCTTCCCAGAGGCATTTTGAGACTGGAGAACAAAGGAGATTTTCAAGAATATGATTCATTTTGATTTCTCAGTTTTGGGGATTTCGTTTTCGTATATGGGGAGATGATTTTTTGAGGTGATTTTTTCCAGTGCAACCAACATTGTCACAAAAGAAATTCGTTTTCACACACCTCAGTGAGGGGAGTGGACTTTTCAATTTTTGTTTCTGTAAATGAAACAGAACAGTGTCTTTCCCACATCACCATATGGAAGTCGGCCATTTCTGCTTCTTCTTTGGAGAACAGAGCTCAGTGTGATCACAGCAGAATAACTTCAGCACAGTAAACAGCTATGTCCTGTGTGAGTAAGAGTTAACATGTGACACTAAATTACCAAGAGACTCTTTGATCAGAAGCAAGGTTAAAGAACTGCTGAGACTATTGACTTCTCTGCAGCCCAGCTTCAACAAACCTTCCCAAAAATGTACCAAGTTATACTTTAGAAATAATTTGGGGTAGCTTTGCCCCTTCAATCATTTCGTCTGCTCTTCAAAAACTTTATTAGGAGTCTTCTTTTATTAGCCAGTGTGAATACAACTATGTCCAGTTTAGACACATTTGTTCTGGTTCCAGTGCCATCCGTTAGCTTAAATGTCACCTCTCCTGGGACCATCAAGTAATTGTAGTGGTCAATGTGGAGCCATTCATCTTGAGACACAGTAAGGGATCGTTAGGAACAAACATCCCTCTGACAAGCCAGGGAGCCCTGATGACAGAGTCTGGCTTTGGTTCCACTCTCCAGATTCAAAAGGGATTATCTGAGGACACTATGGGCATCTTGCTGAATGGTGGAAGTTTCCATACTCTTTTCTTATTAGTATTGCTAGAGGACAGAGTGCAAAAAAAATTGGTATAGAGCATGGCTGGCTGCTGAATTAGAATAGCTTACAAGTTCTTGGATTCTTGTGAGGCATTGCCACATTTTATAAGACATGTGAAAAATAAGTCTATGGGTGTGAGCTTAGACACACTTACCCAGCGTTTGTACCAGAGCAGAATCTGAGCTGAGGTTAGATTTAGGCCCTTGATTTTCAAGAGATTAAAATCTTCAATTCAGAGATCAGCATATGACTTTAGTTTTTCTATCTGTCCTACCATGGCACAAATCACAGCTCAGGCATCGGTGTGATTCCAGGCTCTGAGGATTGCTTCCAAACTCCTTGCATTCACATTCAAGCTCCTGCCAGTTCTGCCAGAGGTCTCGCTGATGGAAGCTGCAAGTCTGAAATGTGACTTTGGAAGAATTTTATTTGGGAATCCCTCTCATTCAGAAGTCTGGGCATATTGCAAATATGACATTTTCTTAATTCCAACTCTATTACCCGCACTCATATAAAACAGATGATGAATTATTTTTCGGAATGATGACAATGTATTTTTTTCCACTTTTTTTTAATGCCAAAATAAAAGCCTGGAAGTGGAAATCAGATGAGCCATCCCTTGGCATTGCAGTATCCCACTGTAGCAGGCAAATATGTAGTGTTCCTGGATTAATGCCTGTCAGAACAGCACATGCTGATGTTTGAACAACAGACAGTGTAATGCTATCTGCTTTTGGAAGCAGATTTAACTACAGGTATAGCCTTGCCACTGGTCCATCTTCTGGAAGACTGGGGCAACCCTGCACACCTGCTGTGTTTCAAGGAAACTGTGGGAGATAAGAGAGAAAAAGGTAAAGAGAGAAGAGTTGAGGATAGAAGAGGAACAGAGAAAAACAGAAAGGCACAGCTAGGGAGCAGAAGAGAAAAATATGGAGAATGACTGAGGACGAAAATGAACCCTGGTGTTCTCATCGTGGTTTCTAGTAAGATCAACCACAGAGGAGTTCTCAGAAACAATATAACAGGGCACTGTCCTGGTTCCCGTAATTCCCATTCTTGGTTCTGAAAAGAACACATCCTTGCCTTGCAAGAGAAGCATTTCATTCCACTGGTGCCTGAAGTCATGTAATACTTTCCCAGCACAAATTAAAAATTACTCGTGGCTCCGGGTCTTCTGGAAGCCGGGTTGAGGCTTTTGTTTTGGTGGTTGGTTGGGTTTTCCTGCATGTCCTTTTCCTCCTACACAAGTTTTGAAACACTGAATATTTTCTAGTTTTCCATCTGTATTAGATGTACAGAGTTCAACTTTGGAAGAAAGATTAAAAACAAGAATATACAGTAGGTCTCCAAGCAACAAAACACTGCCTGCAATGAGAAATACGTCCATGACAGTATTTGGACTTGCAATTCCTAATTCCATACTTAACTGTTACTGGTACCTACATTTGGACAGATGCACCTTTATGAAAAATCACAGAATATCAAACATGTATCTTTAATAAACAAAAAACTGCAGAAATGTACAGATGCTGAAAAAGGGGAATCAGTGTACAAAAAAGAAGGTACTTCAGTTTTAAAGCAAAACAGACAATTGTTGAATTTGAACATCAGAGACATTTTAATTTCAAATACTGTCGAATTTGCTTTAAAGGTGTCATTTTTAAACAGCCAACCCCTGACTTTCTCCAGTTTTTAACTATAATATGCAAAACCTGAGGACTCTCAACAGTTGCCAACCAGTGATTTCAAGGAAAAAACTAATTTCAAAGGCAGATTGGATCTCAGCATCCCATTTAATCCACCTTAGCCATGTTAGGAGTGGGAAGGTCATTGAAAGTCTGAGTTAGGGCTCTTTACTAGCTTAATCAACTCTCTCCTTCTGTGAAGAAAGAGAGCACTTTATTTATTTCAGACATCACCACGAGGTCTCCCTGACTGTGTCCATCTTGTGGCATTTCACATATGAGAAAATTCTAAAAATAAAATAAAACTAGAAAAACCACAGGCAGAACAGCTGTTGTTCTATCCAGACAAAGCTTTGAATGAAAGCCACTATGACAGACCAGACTCTGCAATTGAAAAGTCATTTACATTTTCAAGTCTGATCCCAACTGTAAATCTTCAGTTATATATATGACAGATTAAAAGACTCTGGCCCCACTGCACTTCTCCCTGGCAAGAGAAAAACCATCTGCACAGGATCACTTGTGGTTGCTTCAACTCTGTAGGTACAAATTTTTAAAGGATATGGTGATATTTTTTTTTTCATTTCCCTTCTTTTCATTTTCACATGCAGCAAAATCACGTGCATGGCATTTTTCCGAACTCTGTGGTAGTTGGGACTCTGGCAAAGAAGACTGATGTGTGTTTTGGTCTGCTCTTTTCCATCAATTGGAGGGGCTACTGTGCTATTTCCTTTGTAATCACATCAGCCAGGGTAAAAATCCTGTACAAATATATGGCTGCAAAACCAGGAAAAAAAGCCAGGAATACTCTCTCTTACCAAGCACAGAGAGAGAGTGAAAGTGACTATACACTATGTAACAGGCTGTGCAAATCCATCTGAAGCTGACTCCCACAGCACTCTGCGCATGCTCTGGGCTCCTCACACCATGGGTAAGGGATGAAGAATGACAGTTCTTCCACATGGAGAGCCAAGAACAAGCTTCCCAGAGCCCAGGCAAGCCTTGTTTTGACAGTTTAACCTCTGTTTGAGAAGTACATGGCTCTTGCACCATAGCTGTTTTAGGGGTGCTCCCCTTCCACACTGGCACTGCAGTCAGAGGTGTCTCCGTGCCCACAAAAACCCAGGAGACACTAGGTCATCTGTTTTCCCATGCACAAGCAACAGCTTGCAAGGTTCAACATTCATTTTTGTACACATTAAAAGGAAGATGAAGAAATCAGTGAAGGATGTGGATCTCTGATATCATCAAAAATAAAAATATAACAAACAAACATACATAAAACCAAACAAAAACAAACAAACAAACCCACCAAACCTAGAACAGGTTAATTCTTTGATTATCAACTAAAATATGTGAAAAATAGAACTTCAGGAAAATATAGAGTGTATTTGTCATTATTTATTGTTGGCATGATCAAGGCTGTCAGGCACTGGAAAGGTGCACACATCACGTGCTTCTCCTTCACTTGAGATGATACATGGAATCACACAATCAGAGAATCATTTAGGTTGGAAAAGATCTCTGATATCATCAAGTCTAACCTTTGACCTAACATGACCTTGTCAACTAGACCATAACACAACCTTTTGAACTAGACCATAGCACTCAGTGCCACATCCAGTCACTCCTTAAATACCTCCAGAGACAGTGGGAGGTTTAGGCGGGATATTAGGAAGAGCTTTTTCACAGGGGGAGTGATCCTTCGGTGGAATGGTCTGCCCAGGGAGGTGGTGGAGTCACCATCTCTGGAGGTGTTTAAAAAAAGACCGGATGAGGAACTCAGTGACATGGTCTAGGAGATGGGAGGCTCAGATGGACAGAGCGTGGTGCCCATGGCTCCAGGGTTGTGGGTTCGATCCCTGTGTGGGCGTTCGTTTGGGAGTTGGACTAGATGATCCTTGTAGGTCCCTTCCAATTCGGAATATCCTGTGATCCTGTGAACTGGCCACAGTACTCAAGGCATGGTCTAACCAGTGTTGAGTACAGGAGAAGAATCACTTCCCTTGCCCTGCTGGCCACACTATTCCTGATATAGGCCAGGATGACATTGGCCTTCTTGGCCACCTGGGCACACTGTTAGCTCATGTTCCATTTCCTGTCAATCAGTACCCTCAGGTCCCTTTCTGTATGGCTGCTCTCCAGCCACTCTGTCCCCAGCCTGTAGTGCTGCAGGGGCATTTTGTGGCCAAAGTCTAGGACCTGGCACTTGGCCTTGTTGAACCTCATGCCATTGGATTCGGCCCATCTAACCAACCTGTCCAGATTCCTCTGCAGATCCCTCCTACACTCCAGCAGATCAACACTTTCCCCAGACTTGGTGTCATCCGCAGATTTGCTAATGATAGACTCATCTGGATCATCAATACATTAAACAGGACTGGGCTCAACATCAATCCCTGGGGGACATCACTAGTAACCAGCCACCAACTGGATACAGCACCATTCACCACCATTGTCTAGACTCAACCATCCTGCCAGTTCTTAACCCAGCACAGAGTGCACCTGTCCAAGCTGTAGGCTGCCAGCTTTTCCAGAAGTATGCTATGGTAGGGGGTGTCAAAGGCTTTGCTGAAGTCCAGGTAGACTAAATCCACAGGCATCCTTTCATCCACCAGGTAGGTCATTTGGTCATAAAAGGAGATCAGGTTGGTCAGGCAGGACCTGCCCTTCCTAAATCTGTGCTGGCTGGATCTAATCCCCTATATGTCCCGTAGGTGCTGTGTGGTTGCACTCAAGATGTTCTGCTCCATAATCCTGTCAGGTACCGAGGTCTCAGGCTGACAGGCCTATAGTTTCATAGGTCTTCCTTCTGGCCATTCTTATGTATAGGCATCAGATTGTGCAACTGCCAGTCATCTGGGACCTCCATGGTGAGCCAGGACTGCTGATAAATGACAGAGAGTGGCTTGGCGAGCTCTTCCTCATCCCCCTAGGATGGATCCCGTCTGGTTCCACAGACTTGTGAGGACCCAAGTGGCTCAGCAGTTCACTATTTCCTCCTGGATTGCAGAGGGACTATTCAGCTCCTCGTCCCTGTCTACCAGCTTGGGAGGCCAGTTGTCCCAAGTACAACCTGTCTTTTTGTTGAAAACTGAGGCAAAGAAGGTGTTAAGTACGTCAGCCTTTTCCTCATCTTTGGTAACTATGTTCCCCCAGGTGTCCTATAAAGAATGGAGGTTTTCCTTATCCCTCTTTTTGCCATACATGTGTTTATAGAAACATTTTTTTTATCCTTAACAGAAGTGGCCAGATTAAGTTCCAATAGTGCTTTTGCCTCTCTAATTTTCTTTCTATATGACCTAACAACATTCTTAAGCATTTTATAAGTTGCCTGTCCTTTTTTCCAAAGGTGATAAGCTCTTTTTTTTCCCCTAAGTGTCTTCAAAAGTTCCCTGTCCAGCCACACCCATCATCTTCCCTGCCAGTTCCTCCTTTGGCACATTGGGATGGCCTGGTCCTACACCTTCAAGATTTCTTCCTGGAAGTGTGTCCATTCTTCCTTTGTTTTTAAGGGCTGTTTCCCAAAGTACTCTCTACACAAGTCTCCTGAACAGGCCAAAGCCTCCCCTCTGGAAGTCTAGGGTAGAAGTTTTGTTGATACCCCTCCTTACTATGCTGTTTATTAAAACCTCCATCATTTCATCGTCACTGCACCTGAGATGGCCTCTGACCACCACATCTCTCACCAGCACTTCTCTGTTAGTAAAGAGGAGGTCTAATGGGGCCCCACCCCTGGGAAGTTCATTTATCAGCTGCAACAAAAGTTATCTTCCATACACTCCAAGAACATCCTAGACTGCCTCTTCTCTGCCTTGTTGAGTTCCCAGCAGGCATACAGCAGGTTAAAGTCTCCCACAAGAAAAAGGTCTGGCAATTGGTAAACATCCACAAGCTGCTTCTAGAATAATTCATCTCGCTCTTTATCCTGGTTGGGTGGTCTATAGCAGACTCCCACCAGGATGTCAGCCTTCCCCCTGATTCTGACCATAGGCACTCAACCATATTGTCACTGACCTCAAGTTCTACAGAGTCAAGAGACTCTCTGATATACAGCCACCTCTCCTGCCTCACCTATCTCTTCTGAAGAGCATATAGCCATCCATTCCAGCACTCCAGTCATGCGAGTCATCCCATCATGATTCCATGATGGCAATTACATTATAGCTTTCCTGCTTTATGATGGCTTCCAGCTCCTCTTGTTTCTTACCCATGCTGCATGTATTAGTGTACATGCACTTCAGCCAGGCTTCTGATTCCACTCCTAACCCTGGCTTACCATCCTTATGCTCAATTCTGGAGAGTCTGGTTTCAAGCCCTTCCCCTTTAAATCTAGTTTAAAGCCCTCTTGATCAGCTCTGCCAACTTATAGGCTAGAGTTCTTTTGCCCTTGCTAGATAGAGGAAGTCCATCTGACTCTAGCAGGTCTGGTACCATAAAAATTTCCCCATGACACAAAAAACCAAAAAGTCACCTGGTGGTACCAATCCTTTAGCCACTTGTTGAGAAAATGCAGTTTCCTGCTCCTTTCCTCATTCATCCTTGCCACTGCAGGAACTCAGGTCAACATCATCCGTGCTCCTGTCCTGTCAATGAATTGATCCAAAGGCTTGAAATACATGTCCATTCTCCAGGGTAGTCAACCAGAGTCCCACCATAGTCATGCAAGATTTAATGTGTAGCAGTCTGTCACAAAAACACTTCATTTTTCTTTCAAGCTGATTAGATTTTTTAACTAAATTAAATAGTAGTTTGCTCTAATAATTAAAGTCTGAGCCTCACAGAGCTGAAGGAGTTATTGGTGCTACCACCAATTTCCAGGATGACTTTTGGCAAAGATCTAAAGGACCAGTGTGGTAAATCACTTAAATTTTTTCTTGGCTTTAAACAGGTCCTTGGTCTCATTGATCAATGTCTAAATGAGTCTTCAGACCAGTACCTCTCTCATTATTCGCTACAGAAGCTGATGAATTTTTTCAACCAAAGAAACGTTTTGTGAGTATTCCCACAAGAAGACCTGAAGAATATTTTAAGAAAGTTGGCTGGAAGATGGACTAGAAATATGAGCAGCCAGAAGAAATCCACTAGTTCACAAGATATTTGTAATCAACTAAGGCAAACTACGCTGTGCCTCATTTACCGAAGAGAAACAGATGGCCAAAACAATTACTGTTTCTCCTTAAATAAGGCAATGAATGAAGAGGCTATACTGAGTGAGCAGACAGAAGTTAGGGGGTAGGATTTAAGAGAAGGACTCTTTGAGACTGACCCTACTCCTCTGTTTGTAAAATGAGCAAAAATGTTATGCTATCTAGAGAGAAAACCATGAACTTCCATTATTGCCAGAAATACTGCAGAGTTAAGGCCAGGTCTACCATTTTCTACCCATGAGAGCACAGGAACAGGAGTAGTGAGATATGGCAACGTTGACTAGCTGCTAACAGCAACATTACTCCAGGAAGGGCAATCTCCTCACCAGCACCTCTTGAGTTCCCCAGTGACATATGCTCCCTGCTCAAAAATCTGGGATAAAATTTTTGTGTGCTGCTTGTTCTGCTCCAGAGACCTTTCTTGCAACACCTTTCTCTGATTTACACTTTTCCCATGTGAACAAGACACAGAGGTTTAAAAACATTTTTGTATCCAGAGCTGCACCCAGAAGATGGCCCTGTTGACTGCTGCGGAAACAGAAATTATTCTTCCAGCTCTGGATTTTAAAGAAAGACACCTTGTGGCATTATTTAGTCTCTACAGAGTTCAGTAGATAGCTGAATAATCTTAGGAACCTTCAGGTGAATACTTTGGTAAATTGCTACTATTCCCATGGGTAACCCAGAGAAGGAATTCATATGTGAAACTTTAATAGGTAAATTATAAATAACAAGAAGCCAAGTGGTTGATAGAAAGCTGTAGTCAGGTTTTATACTTTGCTATTTGGGTATTTTATCTTCAGGTTAGAAACCACACTGTCAGCTGAGCATCCCTGCTGCTGTGAAGAACAGGAGCACCTGAGATTACTAATCCTATACTGAAAAAAATAAGCGGGAATATAAATCTTTCACTTTTGTTCAGTGGATTTACTTTGTCCGTTAGGCAGCCCTTTGGATATATTTCTACATTTAATGTTCACTTTTTATTCCTACCTCCTCTGAAGGACAGTAAACCAACAAGGAGAAAATGTGCCACAAAGTCATTTAAATTGGCAGAGTCAAGGGAAAGTAAAGGAAGCGAAACTACTTCCTATGTTGTTTCCCCTTCCCCCCCTGCCCCCACAACCCAACTTCTTCCAGGAGCCAGGGTAATTATTTCATGTGGTAGCTAATGCTTTCATTCAGCTGTTTGCCCAGATGCCAGGCCCAGCAAATCACAAACCAACAAAGAACCTGTCTAGGAATTTTTTCTTTGGGACTACTTGCATGTTTCAGATGTATGCTAGCAGACTGTATTAGTATTAACAGTGATGAGAAACCTTGTTCCTGAATTGCTTTTATGGATCTGTTGCTGTCACAGCCCTGAGCACAAGCTCTAGCAACTGGTTTAAAATCCAAAACCATAGCTCAGTGGCTCAAAGCTTCTCATGCTGCCATACAAACACTCTCATTTTAATTATACAATTGTCAAATTTCTCAACAATAAGAAATTCAGTGGCCAGTAACTTTGCCAAGCTATTACAATAGTTAAGAGAATTTAAGTCTCATTATGAAAAAAAAAAAGAAATCAATACCAAATGTTGTGAGGAAAGTGTAACTGGGAATAATACAATTGTGAATAAGCAAAGAAACAAGACTTGTGAGAGTCTGATGAACCAACTAACCAAGGACGGAAATCACAGGGACATTCCAGGTACTATAGTGCTTGATACATCCAGTTTGAAATCAGTTGTCGTGATTTTCTGTCTCATGACCACGACCAAGTCCCAGAAGTGAGTAGACTGATAGATTTTTTATTCAATTTTGTAAGAAGCATCTAAAGCAAGAAGCCATCTGGAAAAGCAGTAGATCTGAGATTATCTGAAGCAAGTCAATTTAGCCATTACTTCTAGGCTTCAGCCTGTTTAAGAGTGTGTGGGTATAGGAATAAAAATCATCCTGCCAGTACGCTGGTGTACTCCGCTTGCCTTTTAAGAATACAGCACATGAGAAGTAAGGGAGATCCCAAAGTTATTTTTGTCATTTTGATCCAACCCACCTAATTTATGGAACTTAGCTGAGTGCCTAAGAGATCAGCCTACCTGCCCTGGGCTCTCTGAAAGGACAAGAGACCACTGCAGTGTCACTCAACCCACCTAAATCTTGACTCACCCCTTGATTTTATCAGAAGAGGTGTTTATGAAAGCTGTACTCCTTGCCTAGTTCCACAATCTGGGCCTTACTGAAGGAATAGAGCTAGCTATGAGATGTACAATTGAAAACAAATTAGTAGGTCTTCTCCACCTCACCTTTTATCTCAATGCATCTGAGCCTGCCATTCCCACATCTTCCCGTAGGAATGTTGTTCAAGAGGAGGGACCCCAGAGGAAAACAGCCCTACCACTCTCCCCAGTGATGACTAGGAACATCAGGAGCAGTGAGAGAGCTCTGCTATCAACCAATGCCATTTTGCCACTGTGGGTATTAGCATTCTCTTTGTTCATTTATTGTCACTTTGTTAATTTATTGTCACTGATTCACCTGCTGGGACACTGGAGACTGTTTCTGTAACAGTCTCAGCAACTGGCTTACCACATATTATGGTCACACAGAATATGAGGGGCCCTTGGAAGGCAGTTTGGTGGCATCATCAGTGGGTTGCACCATGGCAATAATACTTGATCTTTCGGGCCTGAATTGTGAGAAAGAGCTCACCTTAGAAATAATGTGTGCATGGGTGTGCATGTCGGAGCAAGAATAAAGAGCTTTAGGTTTGCTGCTAACTGCAATGTTAAAGGACAATGGATCTCTTCCTGAGCTTTTTTCAGTACTGTATGACAGGCAAGGCTGCCTGGAAAAAGACAGCTTCTACTAGCAGGGAGTACTTGGAGATAACTGACAAAAATGTAAACACCCTGCTGATTCCAAAGTCTGCTCAGATGAACAAGCTTTCTTCCAAATGCCTTTCCATACTTCACCGGATGAACTGTGCTTTAGTAGTTAGATAGTTGCATTAAGACAATGATCAAAACAAGAAATACTCTGGGGCATTTATTTCATGGGAAGGCATACTGATTTTGCAGAGATTTTAAAGTGATTGGTTTCTCTAAAGCAATAAGAGTGACTAATTTCCCTTTCAATGAATCCACATATGCTCAGTTTTCAGGTTTTGAAAGGCAGCCAAAGCGACATTCTTTCAGGCTTTAAGTTGATATAAATAAAGTATAACAGAGAGCCCCAATAGCAAAGTTTATCAATGACACATGCCTTAGCCGGAATTTACATATGGACATGGCTGGATTCTTCCACTTGGTCTTCAGCCGGCTCCTAAAGAATGCCATCAGTTGCCATAAGCTGGCAGTTTCTATCTGGAATGCATCTGAGAGGGGGACACAACCCCCCCACATACAGACAATCTAGAATGACATTTGGAGAGCACCAGGCTGAGGTGAAACACAGGTCCATAAAGAGCAGAGTATTTTACAAACCTCTGTTTCGGCATGGAGAACTTCTGTTTTATGCAGCATAAAAAAAACACACAACCAACTAGATATAGTAGAAAGGGACATAATAATAAAGTGAGCTGGGAGATGCTATACATACAGTTTGCTAACTCCCCTCTGGCCCTCCCCATATTTTTTGATGTTTTTTATGCATCTTAAAAAATCGTTAGGTGTGGACCTTATGTATTTTAAGATATTCTACTACAGTTTTTAAAATGTGTGCTGGGTTTGCTGTAGCTGGTTTTTTCTGGCAGCGGGGGGGGCGTGCTATGGAGGAGGCTTTTATTGGAGAAGTTGCTGAAAGCCTCCCTCACAGCTGGCAGAGTTAATGCCAGCCAGCTACTAGCTGGGTCCGCCACTAGCCAAGGCCAGGCCAATCAGGAGAGATAGAGA
>WEKX01002039.1:209434-224279 GCA_013390025.1 Pitta sordida
CAGAGTCAAACCACAACAAAAATTCTTTCTTTTCTTCATTCTTTTCTGAGGTGGATCAACACATGAGAGCAGCACATACTGAGGATGCAGCAATTAAGCCAGATGATCCTCTCTCCTAAATTGTGTCCTGTGCTGAATCACAGGAGAGATCCAGCAGCTGACAGAGCAATATCTTCTGATAAAAAAACTTCACCCAGATAATTTGCCTTGGTTTTGGGGTGAATTCCTGCTACACAGACCCAGCAGGGCTCTTCATGATTGTATTTCTTGAACTTGAACTACAAGAGTTGATTCCTTCTTTTCTTCTTGCCTATGCATGTGACAGTCAGAGGTTATTTGGACTGGACTAAACACCAGTTAAGGATCATTTCCTCATTAACCAAATCCCCAGACACAGAGATATTTGGCATCCAAAGAAAAAACATTCACAGCATGATGGATCCTCCAGATCTTCATGGTTGTGACTCTGCCTCCTTCTTCCCTTTAAGGGTGGATCACCACACACACTGTCCTCACCAATGTCTTTCTAGGATTCTCACTTTTTTGTCTATTTCCGTATTATTGAGTGTCTTTGCTCTATCACTTTGAATTTATCCTCAAAGAAAACCTCATTTTCAAAAGCTTATGGTCAGCATTAATTGTGTACCTCTGCCACCAGATTTCTTATGGCTTTTTAAGTATATGTTTGAATTAGACTTCAAGTTCTTTGGGACAGAACTATATTTTACCTGAATATTGACAAGGAAGGTCAAAAAGAGGATGTGATGGACTGAAATGTTGTTAATGTTGTAAACATTGTCAAAATCATAGAAAGCCTTTTTTGTCAAGCTGCAAGGAAGCAACTGGCTGTTTAAGAAGTAACCCCCTTCCCCAATATGCTTCCTGACTGGAATTTGGACTTGAGATAAAACTATCTCAAAAATCACCTCAGGTCTGAGGAGAAGTAAACAAGGCTTATCAGGCGGTGCAGGAGAAGGCTGTGTGATGGTGAAATCTCTCCACCCCAGGGTAAATCCCCCACCTCTGCCTCTGAGAAGACCACGTACACATGGGACATTGACATGAGAGGCAGCTGAGAAGGGGTCATAAACCACCAAAGACCCCCAAAGTGTGCCCAGACTAATTCCTGAGGCCTTCAACCACCGGAGGACTGCACATGATCCAAGTGAGGCAACAAATCCAGGGCCTGTTGCAAGAGACTGCAAAGCTTCCCCCACACCAAGGGAGATGTCTGGCATCTCCTGAACATATAATAATCCATCGGACTCTATGACCCTCACCACTAAGAGCATCAGAAAATATTCTGGCACGGGATGCCACTGGATTCTATGGATACATAGTGGTGATACATTTTTTGTTTTCTCTGTCATTCTCTTTCTTTCTCCTTCTCCCCCTNACAGAGGCATTTCTGATAACCAGATCATAACAGAGGATGACACGGAGGAAGGAATGAGTTTCAGTAGCGCAATCTACACAAACTGAATCTGCAAAAATGGTATCATCCTTCAGTAGCATAATCACAAAACAGCAACATACTTCAGAATGCATACCACCTGCAGATGTGAAAGTAAAGACCTAACCCCAGGCACTGGTGGGATAGAAACATAGGCATGTGGTCCAGAAGATGCCTTCCTGCATTCTTTAATAAGTACGTCTGACATTATAAAGCACTCATGAATAAAATTAAAGCAGTTCCATGTCAGAATATGCTCAAAATGAGAGGTACATTGCAAGAAAATTCTAGCCAAAAAATGTTCAACCAAGTTCTCTGCTGAACTCACAGTAGTATTACTAGATTAGAATCCAGAAAATACTAGAGTGAGGGAAGGAGCTGTTGATGACATGATTATTGTAAATAGCAGCCAGATGTGTGACACTTTCCTCCTGAAAAAAATCCAAATTTCTGTAGTATTAGTGGCACAAAGACAGGAATTTTAGTAAATTTTTTTGCAAAACAAAAATGACACATTCTCTCCATTGTGAAAAAACCAAACAATACATGGTAAATACTTTTTCAAATTCTTTTTCAGATACTCAAGATACACCCAGATCTTGATGATAAATTAGCCAAGTACAAAAGAGACATTGAAGGCCATAAATAATACTACATATTTGGAAACATCTCAAGGACTTTGATTTCTGTGGAACATTAATACATATTTACAAACAAAACCCATGTATGTTGATAATTACAATGACAATAACAAAATATATACAAATAGTGCTGCAAAGATTTAGACACAGACCAAAAAAAGAGTCCTTTCATCTAGTTTACCATGTAAAATCAATGGTAAATAGGGGGTCATTCAGTTGCGGAGTTCTGGGTCATTGCAGGTATCCAGCTGCAGTGCATTGTCTGATCACCACCTCTTGTTAGAATAGTACAGTTTGTTTGGCTCAGTGTAGGTGGAGGCAACAGGCAAACCAAGTCCATAACTGTCTTTAGCATGCTGCAAGAGCACTGTGATCCTAGCTTCCACTGACTCACATTTATGTTTTACTCTAAGGTCAAAGCCTTGGTCTTGGTCATTAAAGTCATTAGTGGGTGACAAGCACTACCATCTGTATCCATATTTCCACCTATATGCAGGGTGGCAGTATTCTAGGACTACTGTGCTAGGAAGTCGCATGTTCCTGATGAAAGACGAGGAGTAGAAAAATCAGTCATTCTCAGATTCACATATGAAGCAGTCTTCTAGGTGAGCCCAGGTAAATGGACCCTCTCTAGGTACTCTTACCAAATTATTTGAAAAATGCTACCAAAATACATCAGTGAAATATTTCTGCTGTAGCTGGTATGACAAAACGGGATCATATGGTATGTATTCCTTAGCAATTTATTCAGGAAATCAAGAAGAAACCCTGAAAATATTAAATGCAGCAGAACGTCATCATGAGATCTAATAAACAGAAGTTACAGGCGGGCCCTGGTGATAAGTAGAACATACTAATAAAAGGCAGAAATATTCTCTGTTACTCACTTTATATAAATGCTATTTAAATTTTCCTGAGGGGCTACTTTTTGTTAATCTAGCTTCTCCTCCATCAGTCCACACATTATTAAATGCATTTCACAGTCAGTAACAAATGAAAGTGGCTGGCAGGAAGCCACCTTAAAATCAAGTGCCTGGGGTAGGACAGCTTGTATTTATCATTGCTTAAAAGATAAAAGTACCTCGTGCAACTTATCATGGCTGGTTTGGAAATAACAGGTAAGCTACTTAAACTGGGTTAATAAGGCAATTTATCGGCCTTTCATGCCAGTACTTCTACACTGGATGTTGTGTAAGGTGGTAAGGGAGGAAGAAGGGAAGGAAGAAAAGTACTTGAGCACAAGTGTGGGTAATGAAGGAGAAAACAAAGCACTAAGCCCTAGTGCTGTCAGAGATGGGAGGCTCTAGAATCTCCAAGTATATCCTTCCGTAGGAACTACAACAGGAATTAAAATGGAAACTCAATTTGGTCTTGGAACAGGATTTTATTTAAAAAGACAGCATCTAGTTTGGGTGAGGTTTTTTGTAATCTAAGCTACACAACCTTTTGACATAAGATAATACAATCTCTGTTTTATCACCTGACCCTTTAGTATAGAGATGTACTGAGATACTGTTGTTGTTAACTGAGCTTTCAGCTGTTGATAACATTTAGTCTAGGCTGAAAAAAACGCTTATAGTAATTGTTTTAAAGAAACTCATATTTACTACTTTATTCCCTGATTACCTTCCCACCTAGTACCAATTAAAACACATAGTTTTTTCCAGCATACTGTTAGCTAATTTAGGACACAGACTCCTCTTCACACCAAGAACAGTTGTGGCATTTTAATTCACAGGTCCACAGCACTACTCCTCCTGGCTGAGTTTCTGATCCCCAAAAAGAGAGCAGTTTTTTGTCTGCCAGTCCAGTCCGTCGTCTGGCATATCTACTAAATGGGTGATAAAGACGGCTTTAAGCGATGTTGTCAGATTTTGCACTGTGACAACACTAAGTGTCAAGCAGAAGTGACATGCTGCTGACATTGCTGTTGAAGTAGTGGTCTCTGCCAGGGGTGCACAGCAACTGCTGAGGTGCTAACTTCTTCAGACACTGCAGCCAGTTTGCTACACGCATTTGTTGATAACCCAACACAAGCACTAACAGCCCAGCGTGGATTTCCCTTCTGCATAAAATCTATGAGAAAGTAATAAACACCCTTCCAAACAGAGGAAGCATTCAGTACTGAACAAGAGGTAGCTATAAAACACTATTAAATCATTGTTCTTCCTCTGTCTCTTCCTACCCCAAGGAAAAAAAAACCACAAAACCTCTTCATTTATTCTTTACTTACTAACAAATATACTGTACTGTTTTCAGCCTGCTGGCAGTCCATCTCTCTATTCACATACAATGTTAGTCTTGGTTTAAGGAATATCTGTGTTCTAAAAAAGACTCCATTTACTTTGATAGAATCTCCTTAGAACAGTTGTCATTCACCTTCTACTATCTTTGTAAAAGTTTAACAGTTTTTTTTAACCAATTCAAAGAGCTCTTCTCTGGTTCTTTATGATACAAGAGGTAGAGGCTAGAATAACCTCAAATAATTTATTTAGAATGGTCCTTTATTCAGCTGATAATATGGTTTAATTTATCAAAGTAAGAGACAAGAAACAGCGAAAAAGCCTTGTAAAAAAACCAAGTAAAAAAAAAAACCCAAACCCAACTAAATAAACTTTCTTCCAAGCCTGAATGAATAACATTCAGCATGTTTCACAGCATACGCAGGTGACTCATTCAAAAAGATAGATCATGTGGAGCCTATTTTTAATGTTATGAAGCCCCTTCCCCCATGATTTGAAATGAATTGGCAAGGCTCCGACATAGCTCACATTTTTGGGCAGTGTCAAACAATGGTTTCAATTATAGATGAAGTGACAAACTCTGGGCTGGCAGAGTGCCCTCAGCTCCCCATTAGCGGAGCAGTACCGGCGCCAGCCACCCAGGCGCAGGTCAAGCTGCCCCTCACGCTGCACCTTCCTTTTCTGGGCAAACACTTCCCTCTCCCGGTACAAACACTAATCACAGCCAGACAACAAAACAACCAAAAAAAAATCCCACCAAACCAAACCCAAACCAACCAACCAAAAAACCACAAACACTCACACAAACGCACGCACGTTCCCATCTAGCCTTTCATTATTGAAAATACCTTCTTTTAATAATAATAAATTTAATTTTAATATTATTTGCCTCTTCTACTACGAGCAGGATACTGGATGTTTGAGCTTTTTCCCACCTAAGAACAAGAGTTTGGCAGTACCAGTGCTTTTTACCCAGCCACCAAAGAGCAGGCTAAGTAAACCTTGGAAACTACATTGGGGCTTGGCTTTCTCACACGTTGCCTACAGAGGGAGTAGATGTCCCATCCCTGGAAACATTCAAGGTCCCTTCCAACTCTAACCATTCTATAATTCTGATTCTAGGATCATGAAAAGTGTAATTTTTGCTGGAAATATTTCTGTCACTTGGGAGGTATACATAGGATATTGCTAAAGTAATAAAAATTCCTAATTATTCTTTCTTCAGCAATACTTTGAAAATGGTGGTAGACTGTGCCTCTAGTGTGGTTTATCAGAAAAAAACAACAGCTGCTGCACCTGTAAAGTAATTTTCACTTTGGCAACAGTGAAACATGAAGGGGTTTGGGCACAAGTCTTAGGGTGGGCAGCTGAAGGAGTTGAGGTTGTTCAGCCTGGAGAAAAGAAGGCTCAGAGTATTGCCCCCAAATAGATTCTTTCACGGAGTGTGCAAGAGGTCAATCCACACACTGAATCAAGGTATGTATTTGCTTTATTTACAATTCTGCAAACAAAGGGGTGCTGGGTGGCAAACCCACAAAGTCTGCATGCTGAACACCCAAATTTTCACTATTTATACACTTTAGCAAAAAAAATGCATTAATTTGCTACAAGCTACATAATACTCATATTAATTCATATTTTATCTTCTATTGGTTAAATTATTCCCTCTTCTCTTATGCTAATTAGTCCACATGCTCAATCTTCTTCTTTTGGGTCGGTGGATCTCTTAAGTCAGTGGTCACTATATGCCCCGTCAGAATTACATTTTTTTCCACCCAGTCACAGCCAATCTCAGCACAGTTGCTCAGTTGGCTTTGTTGGTTTCATCCTTATCTTGAATGTTCTGCCACATGTTCTCGTGGCCTATAAATACCATGTTTGTGTCCTTGATCAGTTGCAGATTCTCCCCAAGCTTTGTTAACCTCCCCTAGGTCTGAGATCATTGAAGAGTGTCAAGCCCTAAACTTTACCGAGGCAATTCTACTGACAAGTAATTTATCCTCCCAACATTTGGATGTCGAGACCTTATCCCGCTCTACAATTCCCTGACAGGAGGTTGTGGCCAGGTGTGTGTGTGTGTGGGCATTGGTCATTGAAATGGCCTCAGATTGCACCAGGGGAGGTTTAGATTGGATATTAGGAACAATAGAGTGGGCAGGCAGAAAGAGAGTGGGAATGTTGGTGGATAGGAAACTCAACATGAGCCAGCAGTGTGCCCAGGTGGCCAAGAAGGCCAATGGCATCCTGGCCTGCATCAGGAATGGTGTGGCCAGCAGGACAAGGGAAGTTATCCTTCCACTGTACTCAGCACTGGTTAAACCACACCTTGAGTACTGTGTCCAGTTCTGGGCCCCTCAGTTTAAGAAAGATGTTGAGATACTAGAACATGCTCAGAGAAGGGCGACAAGGATGGTGAAGGGGCTGGAGCACAAGCCCTGTGAGGAGCAATTGAGGGAGCCAGGGCTGTTTAGCCTGGAGGAGGGTCAGGGATGACCTTATTGCTGTCTATAACTGCCTGAAAGGAGGTTGTAGTCAGGCAGGGGTCAGTCTGTTCTCTCAGGCTACTGGAGACAGAACAAGAGGACACAGTCCCAAGCTCTGTCAGGGGAGGTTTAGGCTGGATATTAGGAAAAACTTCTTCACTGAAAGAGTGATCCATCATTAGAACTGTCTGCCCAGGGAGACAGTCCCTGGAGATGTTTAAAAGCAGGCTCGATGAGGCACTGAGTGACATGGTTGAGACGATGGGATGGTGATAGGTAATAAGTTGGACTTGATGATCTCAAAGGTCTTTTCCAACCTTGTTAATTCTGTAATTCTGTGATTCTGTAATCGCTTCACTGGACGTGTGTTCAGGCGCTGCCACAGGCTGCCCAGGGAAGTGGTGGCGCCACCACCCCGGGAACCGTTCAAGGCGTTCCAAGACGGGCAGGGCTCAGCGGGGGCGGCACCGCCGGGGAACAGCCGCTCCCCAACGGCCGCTCCCGCCGGGCCGGGCATTGTGGCGTCATCGGCGCGCGCCGCAGAGTGGCTGCGCCGCCCGGCCGGGAACATGTCGCCGCCGCTCTTCAGCCTGCCCGAGGCACGGCTCCGCTTCACGGTGAGGCTCCCCCGCCTCCCTCCCGGATATGTCCCCTCCCTCCTCCTGCATCCCTGCCGCCCGGGTGTGGGGCTGTGGCTCTGGGCTCGGCCGGGGCTCCCGGTGGCAGCGGCCCAGACGCTCCTTCCCCGAGCGGCTGGGATCCATCGGGGGCAGCGTGCCGGCCCAGCCCAGGGGCGATCAGCCTTGCGGATGGCGAAAGGCAGTGTGAAATGCAGGGAGGTTACGGCCTGGCCCCCACAGCGAAAGCGTCTGGACACTCTGGTTTAATGTCCTTCGCGCCTGTGCTGAACGATGCTTTCCCCTTGCCGGAGCTGGGAGGGCTGAGGGTGTGCCCCGTCTCTGCCTCCCGGCCCTGGCGGCGCAGGCTGTGGGACAGGGGGGATGGGATTTGCACAGAAGTGGTCGAGGCACAGGCGCTGGGCCCAGGAAATAGTAGTTTTTAGACCGTCTGGGGAGCAGGAGTCCTGCGCTCTTCAATGTTTTCATGAAGAGCCTGAGTGCAGGAGTGGACAGGATAACGTTTGCAGATGGCTGACACAAAGTTGGGAGGGGCCGTTGGCTCCGTAGAGGGCAGAGAGGCTCTCAAGCACACGGGGTGATTCGTGGGGTTGTCTGTGCAGGGCCAGGAGTTGGACTCTGAGGAGCCTTGTGGGTCCCTTTGAGTCCTGGTAGGACTCAAACCACCAGAACCGCCCAAAGTTGAGTGTCTGGGATGTGAGACTGTGGTAGATATAGCATTGGTCACAACAGCATGGTCCTCTGTGTTTCCCTTAGAAATATGTACTATTTTCACATTAGCCCAGGCTCGAGGTGTGATGCTCTGCTTACTCACATTCATAATTTTTGCTTGTTATTTACCCTTTTCCTAACCAAGCTGTCTCTGTGGCAGATACATTCCTTAGTATGTATTTCGGCCAGCTATCAGAGAAAGGAAGGGATCATTTGGGGTTTGTGCCGGGTTTGTAGCCTTTCTTTCTTTGCATTTTGGTAGACGTCCACCAGAGAGGCTCTGATTAACAAAAGCATCAAGCCGTTGTTGAGTGCATTTAACCAGGTTCCTGGGAGGTGAGTAAATGTCACTTGCTTTTTAAAAAGTGCCTATTCAGATAGCTTTTAGAAATCTTGTCCCTAATGGTTGTTACTAACTGAGGTGGAATGTTTCCATTTGCAGTGAAAATGAAAAGAAGTGTACCTTGGATCAAGCTTTTAGAGTTGTTGTGGAAGAAGAGATAGTAAGTACTTTAAACTGCTGCAGCTTCTCTCTTGTTGAGCATCCATTTTCTATTTGCAGGCTGATATAACAATTTAGCAGCAACTTACTTTAGTATAAGCAAACACTTCATTACAAACATGAACCGTGTAGTAGTTAGGTAATTAAGATTGAATATGAATGTTTGAAGGAGTGTGGTAGAATGCCAGCAGTTCTTTCTTTGCAACACTTAGGAAAGTCTGCTAATTCACAAATATTCACTGTTCTACAACTCTACTTTAGGAGTGGGTGGAAGGGATAGGTTTAGGTCAGATATTAGGAAGAAAGTCTTCACTAAAGGTGGTGAGGCAGTGTCACAGGTTATCCAGAGAAGTTGTGGATGCCACATCCCTTGGAATGTTCAAGGCCAGTTTGGATGGGGCTGTGAGCAACCTAGTCTAGTTAAAAGGTGTCCTCCCTGTCCATGACAAGGGAGTTAGAACTAGATCATCTTTAAGGTTCCTTCCAACCCAAACCATTCTGTGATTTGTTACTAGCATGTAACAAAGCTGCCTTGTCATTTTGTCAGAAAAGAATGATGAAAGGAATCAAATAATGTATCATCCAATAATATTTAAATGAACTTTGAATTTGGGATATTAATTTTTAGAGGTGAATGACTCTGCACATCACGATCTCTAGTGGCTGGAAGAAGTCAGGAAAGGTTACTCAGTAAAAACTTTATTAAGTTAACTGAAAGGTCAAATTTGACAAAACAGTTGGAAGTGCGGGAACAACAATATTTGTTTAAAATTTGCCTACTGGAAAGCTAAACATTATCTAACTTCTTGGTCAGAAGAGAGAAATTTAACACTGTTTTCTTTATTTAGATAAACAAAGCTCCATGTGAAAATCTCCTGGCAATTATATCTCTTGCTATTAATGGAGTCACAGAAGGTGAGCATCTTTCAAATCTGTTGGCAGTTTTAGGGACTATACAGGGAATATCAACATCTTAATTTTTATAAGTAATCTACAGTGGTTAGCTTTGGTAATACGTTGCCCTTATACTAGTAGTTTTTAACTTTTCTTCACAAGACAAATATAATCACATTCAGTTATATGCATGACATTTGTGTTGGAACTTTTCTTAAATAGAGAGAGGCATGCTTTTGGCTACAGCATGATTAGCACTTTGTCTTTGCCCACCACTCTAAAATGCTTAGAAGTCTCTCACCATACTTTGAGAGGTGAGACCACTGAGGCAGAGAGGTTAATAGACTTGACAGAGCCAGAAATAATATCTTCTGGACATCTGTGCTCATCTCCCAGCACTAACCTGTCAGTACATGGCTGGGTTTTAAATGCTTGAATCTGGTTCTGTAACTGTCTGCTGTGTCAGAAGCAGGCGTACAGATCCCTTCTGTAGGAGCTTTTGCACTCTTCCTTTTGTTTGTTTGTCCACATTACTCATCCAATGCTTGTTTGAGTTAGTCAGACACATGTATGTTTTATGAACTGTGGAATAGCGGGACCTGTGGTTGTGAGGAATACAGACACTGCCCATGTGTGTGGGTGGGCAGACCTGGACCACTGCTTTAGCAGTGCTTTACTTAAGGAAAGACTCTTGGGCTTCAGGAGCGGGTGTAGTGTGACCAACTGTGGATTTAGAATTCTGAAAGAGTTCACTTGCAGCCTGCAAGGAGATACGACATTGTTTCAGACTTTGAGGTATTTAAAACAGTGATTTTTAATTTTTTTTTTACTATTTGTTTGTATGTGCACATATGAAAATAGCTTCAATGGAAGTTCACACTTGTTGAATAAAATGTTTCTCCTAGGTATTTGCACTGCGTCAACTCCTTTTGTGCTTTTGGGGGATGTTCTGGATTGCCTCCCTTTGGATCAGTGTGACAAAATTTTCACTTTCGTGGAGAAAAATGTTGCTACATGGAAATCTGTAGGTATTTTTCAAAAATATTATGTTATTTTGCCAAAGCTTCTGTCTACCTGACCCGTGTTTAAAAATGGATTTTATGTGTCTCTACATCCGACAGTTTAAGTGTCAGGAATTCTGTAGGTAACACCTGAAAAGCATTCCACTTTCTCAGAGTTTTCCTAACCTGGGTTTTCTAATCAGCACTACATCCCAAAGTCATTAATCCGAGCTGCTCTGTGTCAGATAACACTGTGGCTCCTCATATATTCACCAACTGTTCGTTATCATTAGTTCAAATAGCTACTAATTTCTTTCCTCTGCTGCCAAACAGGTAGTGCTGTGAATGCTCTGAATCTCTTGTATGTGTTCTTTGCTTATTTGTATAATAATGCATGGAATAATAAAGGCAGTAAGTGTAAAAATTAGTGTGTTCCGGGAAAAAGCAGATGCTGCTCTAACGGTTCATTGTGGGTTTTTTATATGTGGGTTTTTTATATGAAGCCCCCTTTTAAATTTGTTTTGTGTTGCCTTTTGTGAAAGCTGCCTGTTATCTAAGGGAAGACTCAAATTTAGAGTTATCAGTTGGGAGTGACTCAATACTTACTCATAGCTTGTGATTTGATTAAAACTTGGTTAAGATGGTTTTGTTATCTCTTAATGTTCTAAATATTTTATTCTGTTTCAGAATACATTTTACTCTGCAGGGAAAAATTATTTGCTACGGATGTGCAATGGTGAGTTGTAGTTTTTGGGGTGGGGGGAGGGAGTAGAAGAATTAAAAAACTTTCGTTCTCAGCAAATGAAGTGGATTTAATGATTTGATTTAAATTCAGGTGTATTCAATAAGCAATGAAGTTAAAAGGTGACTCACACAGAAGGTATTAATGAGTCTTGATAACTAATGTCAAAGTCGTTCCGACCTCAGGGAGGTCTCTTTATAAGTGGAGGCCATTATATCAAAAAAGGATTCATTTGAACTTGGTTTTTCATTGGTGTTTAAGGTGTTAGGGGAATTGGTAAAATGCATTTGGAAAAAATCTTCTCAGAGAGTTACTAGCATTAAATTTACAAGTCTGAGCTTCCATTCATTAGCTCTGTAGGTCATGTAATTAGCAAGGCCTGAGTTCTATTGCATAAGAAATTAAAAGTGAGATAAATACTAATATTCTTTACTTTTTACAATCTTTAGACCTCCTAAGAAGATTATCTAAGTCACAAAACACAGTCTTCTGTGGAAGAATTCAGCTGTTCTTGGCCAGGTTATTTCCACTTTCAGAAAAGTCAGGTGAGATTTTTTGCCTTGCATCACACTTTACATCTAAATAAGATGAAATATGCTCAATCTTTTAAGTTTATGATGGTTTCGAACCAAATCCAGTTGAAGAGGATCACCCTATGCTTGTATCTTAGTTCTTGTCTCTATCCTTGATACTGTGGCTTTGGTTTGCTTTGGTTTCAAACACAAGTTTTGAATGCTGCTTCTGAGAATTTAATATCTGCATCTCATAAACCACCATGAATGTTCTGAAGGAACAGACTTGGGAATGTCACAGCTTCTAAGACTGAATTTATGTTTCTTACAGGACTCAACCTGCAGAGTCAGTTTAACCTGGAAAATGTCACTGTTTTCAATACCAATGAACATGAGAGCACTCTAGGACAGAAGGTGAAAATTTCTGTTTCATTTCTCACTAATTCTGCAGTAAATGTGTAAGATCGTGTGCACAAAACAACCCTAACCCTATTCCACCTCAGGAGCAAAACTGCAAAGAGGCGGGGATTTACTGTAATACTTTAGAGATCTTTTGAGTTACAAGCTCAAGCTTTCTGATCTAAAATGTTTGTAATAAAGAACACTGTGAAAAGTGTGTGCAAAGTGTGGTGGCATTTGCATAAGTTTTAAATTATTTTGCCTATTAGCATGCTGAGGAAAGAGAAGAAGGAATCGATGTGGAAGAAGGTGAAATGGGAGACGATGAAGCACCAACAAGTTGGTGAGCTTACAGAGATTTTAAAAATTGAAACAAAGCTTTATAAAGTGAAAGTAAAATGGTGTTTCAGAAATATCCTTAAATGTTATAGTCAGAATTCTCCTTATCTTCTGCCGTCTCAAAATCAGATGTGTCTAATCAGTTAAGACACCTGGCAGTATCTGTCTTAACTGTTTAAATGGAGTTGTCTGAAAGAGAAAGAAATGCACAGGTTTGAAAAAGTTGTATACCCTGACCGAGAACCACTCTGGTTTTGACAGTTTTTCAAATTCTCTTTACAACTGTTCTTGTGGTAAGATGTATCCAGGGATTTTGAATATATACTGTACATGCTTTTAGAAGAAAAGCTGTGCTCCTCGTCATTCTCTAGATAGTAAAAAATGCTTAAGATCCCTTGTTTGCACTGTTTTGCTTTTATGGTGAGAAAGTAGCAATAGACTGGATGGAAAAGTCTTTTAGGGACGAATTCTGAGTTACAGATTTCTCTGTAAGGGTTCACTGTGGGCTCATTAATTCACTTCCAAAATGAATTATATTTTCTGGGGTTGCCCATTCCTGAGTGAGGTTGAATTTGGTATATTGCTTTCAGTATGATGGGTTTTCTGATTTTTTTTTTCCCCCTCAGTTCCATTCCAATAGATTATAACCTGTACAGAAAATTCTGGTCGCTTCAAGATTATTTTAGAAATCCTGTGCAGTGCTATGAGAAGGTGTCATGGAAAACTTTCCTTAAGGTAATATGAGTTTATGCCTTCAACCATTCAGCCTAAGTCGTTGTTTGCATGAGTAGCAGAGTGACTGTGTAAGCATAGAACAGTTCAAAGGTCTGTGCCATTGCAAAATGATAGTGCACAGGGAAATGCATTTTGGTCGTTTCTAGAGTGAGCCTTTGACTGTAAACAATGTATTAAGATGTACAGTAAAAAAACCAGAACCTGTGGGTTTGAGGTCTTTGGGGTTGTTTTTTTTACCACAAGAAGATAAATAGCTCACCTCGTCCTAGCTCTTAATTTTGAATACACATATTGATCTCAGTGGGATCCTAAAGATTATTTGTTTCTAGAGAAGCAAATCTTGTTATAGCAACCATGACTTGAATGTCCCCTTCAGCCAGCTGTTTGTTTTGCTTAGTATTGAGGATTATTTATTGCTAAGCTAATGTTTCTTCACAGTTTGTCACTCAGTGTTTAATTAATTGGAAAAACCTAGACTTCTTGCTGTCTTCATTCTCTCTGTTGTGGTAATAAGAAGTGACATCTGCCCAGACATCCCAGTATAAATCTAGTTAATGAGATTTACTAATGGGGTCAAAAAAAGGAAAAAAAACAAACCACAGTAAAATGTGCTATTCATGAACTGAACTTAAACCTTTCAGATGACATTTTTTAATGTATCACTGTCATCATGTGAACCTTCTTTCTTCATGATATCTAAACAGCAAAGTAGTTGTGCGCTGTTCACAACCCCAAACATCTTTCTTAATGCGTTTTAAATATTCCATATGATTAGATGTTCTGATGTGATAACACTTGCACTCTCATTCGTGGTGTTCAGAGATCCTTTTGGCAGCATTGGTAGCAAATGGGCTGTTTCGATGGGCTGGTAGTAAGATTACAAATTATTTTGCCTGCTTGACACTAAGTGTAGTGTAGTTCTCTAACTATGAATGTTTTACATTATTTTTATGTGGTAAATTACTCTGCCTTACAGTACTCTGAAGAAGTTTTGGCTGTTTTCAAAAGTTACAAATTGGACGACACTCAGGCTTCCCGTAAAAAGTTGGAAGAACTAAAAACAGGAGGCGAACATGTCTATTTTGCAAAGTTCCTAACTAGTGAAAAGGTATGTGATTTCTCAGAATCCCAGGCTACTTGAGATTGGAAGGAACCTTTGTCTAGTTCAGCCTGTCTGCTCAAAGCTCTCAGCTGGAGCAGGAGATCAGCACTTTGTCCAGTTGGGTTTTAAATGACTCCTCTCAGGGTATCCTGTTACACTGTTTGATCTCTTTATTTAGATAGATTTACGTATTATATTTTATTTTTTTTTTCATATTTTAGTCTTTGTAGATGGCCTCTGTTAATTAATGATTCAGCGTTTCTATTTCTGGAATAAAAGTGCACTAAAGCTGACATTTGATTAGTGCATTTATAAAGAGAAGTTAAAGCAGTAAATATTTCAGCATCTGCAGCTTTTTTGTTCCCTTTAGAATTACATTTTCAAGACTTGTCTGACGTGCTAAGTATTTTCTGCTTCATAATGATATTGCTTTGAAAAACGTCTCGAGAG